>NC_051165.1:181742850-181767850 GCF_013339725.1 Rhipicephalus microplus | reverse complement strand
TTCTTTCCGAGCAACGAGTTTCATTTTCTTGATTTTTATTAAAAATCAAATCGACGACTCGAACGCTTTGAAATGTATACATACCGCGTTTCGCTACATTTCGACGAGTTCTAGCTTTTTTTAATGTCCTTATTAAGTGTCCTTCTCTTTGTGATCGTTTTTTTTTCCTGTATACCTCTACACAGCCTGTAGGCCGTCATTGCTACGTTTTACTTGGATGCTCTATTTCGACGACGTATTCGTTCGTAAACAACGCCTTTTCTTTCCTGTTTACTTCTCATACCACGTCGTCATTTGTTGTAGTTATTGTAGCCCGTGTTCGAGTGCTACTTCGCTTCGATCATCATTGAAACGGGAAAATGGGAACGTACATTTCAACGCCGAGATTCGCGAACCTTTCAGCCTGTCTCCCAGGCAACTGCTTGGCTGAATAAACATGGGTCGAAACGAAATCACAGGTTTTTGATGCGAGGCTCTTCAATTATTAAAGAAATGCAGAGGAGGAGAGGTCGAGGGAGTGCACGCAAATATGCAGGAGCCTCGTGTTCATTTTTGTACTTACAAGTACACGCGTATTCACGAGGAGTTAAAAAAAGATGAAGAAAGATGTAAAAAAAGGGTTGACCTTTCGAGTCGGACTGACGCTGCATGCGCGTTGGCGAATACGCACGCACAACTCGTTTGCTTTGGAAGCAACCCAGTCTAGTCTATACGTGGAGGAGACGAGATCCCGGTGTTACATACCTTTTACGCCTCGGCTGGCCGCGCGACATGTAGGCGCGCAATGCACTCTGATTTCTGCGGGGGTGGTTCTTGTCGCGAGCTTGCATGCAAAACAGATATCGCTACAGCGTCGCGGCCCGTGCTTTTAGGCGCGCTCGGCAAATCGCGTACATACGCGGGTAAACACGACACAAACGGACCAATAAACAGCGCGGGAAGTATGTCGCCTATGTACGTGTAGAT
This sequence comes from Rhipicephalus microplus, assembly GCF_013339725.1. Lineage (NCBI taxonomy): Eukaryota > Metazoa > Arthropoda > Arachnida > Ixodida > Ixodidae > Rhipicephalus > Rhipicephalus microplus. The sequence continues at coordinate 181,766,884 of NC_051165.1, read as the reverse complement.
ATGTACTCCTATCTTTTATTCTTTCCATCTTTACTTCTCCGCGAGTTTACTTTGGCGCAATCACGGCTTCCGCACTATCGGATTGCACTTCTCGATACGTCGGGGTTCGACTTGTTTGCTTTTTGTCTGTCGTTTGCCGCATACACACAAACATATGCGCCCCGAATGCGAGCGCCTCCGCACCTGGCATGTGTAGCGTGTGCACCTGCAATGTGTGCATTAGGCTTGCACGTATCTATAGGTAGGTCTATACAAGCGGGGGGGCTTGCTCTGCCCCTTTTGTGTGCATGCGTGTGCGTGGATGCCTATATACAGGTTGTCCGAGGTATATAAGCGATGCGTCGAGCGAGTGCGCCGGAATCGATTGCACGTTCGGCCGGCGTATAGCGAGCGGTCCAGCTCGACCTTTGGGCTCGAGTGCCGGGCGAAGTAATTATCCTTTATGCTCCGCGCAGAGAGGGGCGGTGTGTGTGTATACCTCTGCGTCCCGCGCCCTTCGAGAGCTCCGCGAGAGTGCGACGAGGCAGGTGTAGTACGGGGAATCGGGGAGGGTGGGTGTTGGGCGGGAGCGCCTGCTGACGTCACTCAGAAATAATGCATGGAGGCCAGCGTGGTTTTTTCTCTCTTGTCGTTCGCGCGCGTGTGTTCGTGTGCGCGTATCCCACCGTCGCCGCCGCGTGCCCTGCAGCTCGCCTGGAGCGTCGGTCGATTTTCGGCTAACCGTGTCGCTGCTGCAGGCGTGTGCTGGTGGAGCTTGGGAGTCCGTTTCGCTCTGCGGGAGTGCGCTTGCGTGTGTGAGCACCTGGATGGTTTTGCCGCGCGGGTCGGACTCGGGCTATAAATGCGTGCGCGCCGGAGTTCCTTCCGTGCTCGCCTAGCTCCCGGCTGATGGAAGAAGCTTCCTCTCCCCTTTTACCCCTCCATTGCTTATATAGCTGCGTTGTCGTTGAAAAGGTACCAGTGTGTCCCGAATGTGCGCTTAATCTCGCTGTTTGCTCACGTCGGTGTTTGTGGGGATTTTTTTACCACCCTTCCACCTCTTGCACCCTATTTGTGCGTTCCGAAAGCTTTTTTTTTTGTATACTCTGTAGCATCGCACATGTACGTTCGTGCAATGTAATTTGCGACCGTGTTGTGTCACTTTTCATTGCCGTGGCGCTGACTTGGTGATTTTGGAGTTGAAGAACGTTCGGGGGTAAACGAAGCTACAAGCCGCCCGGACTGGAAAAATAAAATGAAAAATAATAACAATAGAAGTTGTAATGTTCTTATGGAGGTCTCGTTTGCTTGTATTGTTGAGTTGATGTACTTTGTTATGCGAAATGCGGACGTCTGCTGCGATATAACTGCCTAAAAGAAGAGTCTGTGAATGATGGGTGCCGCCAACATTATATGAATTATTTCATGGAGTGTAACAGATTCGAACCTGACGGACGCACTATGTGGTGCCTGCACGCTTAGCTTCTCATTACGCTTGTCACAAACGTCAAGGCGTTTATGCATAGACCGCTCTCATTTTTTCACTATGGTGTCTTCTTATGTGCGCGTATCTCACTCTCCCTCCTCCACCTTTAGAAATACGCGAAGCCATTTCCTTTCCCATTTCTATTACCGATGACTTCACTTTCGCGCTTCTGTCGTGCATCGCTATTTTCCTTCCCCTTCGTGGTTTAATTCCCCGTACGTATAAGCACACTCGCTCCCTCAGAGCAAGCATTCGTGCCCTGGCTGCAGATTCCAACTTGCGCGGTGCGTCGCTCCAGAGGAGCCGATGCTACAGCCCCATTGCGCAGCGGCACGTTTGCTGGCGCTGATTCTCGGCTGGCGCCACCGGCGTTTGCCATTCCTCCCTCCCCTCTCGTGGTCCCTGCCGTTAGCTCAGTATAGTGCGACGGCGAGCGCAGGCACGCGGAACGAGCGGAATCTGTCTCTCGGCCCGGGAGACCACACCGGCTTGCGCGACACTGCTATGTGACCCCCGCCTGCGCTGCTGCAGCGTCACCGCGGTGACCCTCTTCTTCCACACCCCGCCTCCTCCTCCTCCTCCTCTCGTGAAAACGTTTTCTCACGCTTCATTTTTTTGTTTTGTTTTTAGCGGCCGCTTAGGCTTGAAACGCCCTTGCCTGTGCACTTCCCGACGAAGAGTTCGCTCCGGCTACGTGTATCCACGGGCTCGTGGTTCTGCTGCGGAGCTTTCGTTTGCCGAATATTTCGCTTTAGCTTTGTGTGGCGTCTGCTCCTATGCGTTTGCCTGCGTTAACAAAGAAGGCGGGGAGGGGGGGGGGGGGACTCATGTATTTTTTCTCCACGCAGCTGCACACTGCACCAAGCGTAAGAACAAGCAGCACTACCACTACTGCTACACGAATAAAATAATAACGAAGAGGTAAAAAGAGGGATGTGGAAGGTTACAATAATGTGGAAAGTTACAATATCTATCTATCTATCTATCTATCTATCTATCTATCTATCTATCTATCTATCTATCTATCTATCTATCTATCTATCTATCTATCTATCTATCTGTCTGTCTGTCTGTCTGTCTGTCTGTCTGTCTGTCTGTCTGTCTGTCTGTCTGTCTGTCTGTCTGTCTGTCTGTCTGTCTGTCTGTGTGTTAATGTCCCAAAACCACCATATGATTACGAGAGACGCTGTAGTTGAGGGCTCCAGAAATTTCGAGCGCCTGGGGTTCTTTAACGTGCACCCAAGTCTGAGCACACGGGCCCACAGCATTTCCGCCTCCATCGAAAATTCAGCCGGGGACTCGCTCTCTGGATTTCGTGCCGACCGGTCGGGCCCCCCGCGATCTCCGACGACAGCGCAGCTCTGGCCGACTGGCTCGCCCTACGCCATCTCCTGACGCCTACAAGAGCTCTCGCCGAGTGGTGCCCCGTCCTCGGACACCTGCGACCGTGTCCATCTTTTCTATCTCCTCTTTACTTCCGTCGTTTTCTGTCGTTCGCTGTCCCTGCGCCTCCCTCTCTCTTTTCCCTCTCTATATCTATACCTTTAATCCTATTCCTTTAATCCCTCCTTACCCCATCTCTCGTGAGCTACTGTTGAGGTGTCGCACTCTGATGCAGACAGTTACGGGGCTCACTTTTCATCTTCTTTTCAAGAATCACATAAGAAAGAATTCAGCCGCCGCTGCCGGGATTCGATCCCGCGACCTGCGGGTCAGCAGCCGAGTATACCTTAGCCACTGGACCACCACGGCCGGATAAACACTTCTGAAGGGGTTTCGCAATTCGTCGTTGACGGCAAAGCCCACGCACTTCTGTTCCACGTCGCATTGGTGCCTTACCCGGGGTTGTCAGGGGAAAAAAAAAAAAATAATCCGTCGGGATGTCTTCTTTATCATTATAGTTATTTTTTTTTCTGCAGTAAACAGTGCGGCGTGACTGCTGAGCTCTCACGTCGCAGCGACGAGGCACGCGTATATATACGCAGCGCGCGCGCACTATTTCGCCTCCGCGCGTCGTCGAAATCTTCCCCCACCATCTCGGTGCTCTGAATATCCCGACGCGTGGGATGTATTTATAGCGTTAATAATACGAATGAAAAAAAAAGGGGAAAAAAAGGGAAGTGCTGAAAGAGAACCGTGGAGAAGGAGGGGGGGGGGGGTATTCACGGTCTCGCGGAAGCGCGACGTATACATACTCGTACGCGTTGATGCCGTTAATGCAGCCCTGTCTTGTCTCACGTTTCGCCTCGATGGAGTGCGTCTTTCCGCCGGAGTAGCATAAAATGTGCGCGTAATGGGGTATGCACGCACGCGCTCTCGTGTTTTTAGAGTGTGCTTCGAAAGTATTAACGGGGTACCGAAAGTTAACAAGCTTCAGCGATAAACGGACGAAGACGGTAAAATACGGTGACAGAAGAAAAAAAAAGCCAAAATCTCAAGGCGTAAAGGGGGGGGGGGGGGGGGGAGCAATGCCGCCATAGTCCGGCACGATGGATTACAGCCGTGGTTACGCGAAGAAGAGAGAAAAAACTTTGTTGGAAGCAACACATTCTATATAAGGACAGAAATATAGTATGCGTATATAGTACCCTGCTAGTAATCAGCTTGGCTTATACAAGCAGGATACATTACTGCTTGTTGGTAAATATTCGAGGTTATGACTTACTAACGTTTGAAGTTTGAAAAACAGCGCGTCGACGAAAATGTGCTCTGTTTTCGGAAAATGACGCAATTCCATTCCCATTACTTTTGTGAAAATGGCACTTAATTACATTCTCATTCCATTCCTCGAAGCTTTGCCGCCATTCCATTGCATTCCGGGGTCGCGAAACTGTGGAATGGTTCTGGATTCATTTCGATTCCGGGTCGGCAACTCCGCAACAATGCTACACATTCGTGTACTGGAACGAGCGGGAGCCGTCATCGAAGAAGCACAGAGTGGCAGCCTATATACGTGGCTTATTAGCCTCCCTTATTCCTCATCTGTTCGATCGGTAAATTTGTTACTCGCTTCCGGCTCGGCGGTTGACTTTACACTGACCTTTACAAATCCGCCCTGAGAACGAGGCTTACACGAAGAGTTCCAACACTTCGTGCTATATGGGCGAGGCGGCGACGATCGCTCCTCATCCGTTTTAGCGGCGCGGGGCCTCGCTATTTCGGCTCGTCGATGCGTCTTCGGCGCGGCGTCGACTCGTTTACGCCGCCCCGGCTGCTCGTACACACACAGCGACGATAAGGCGAGGGAGATGGCCATCTCGCGTCTCTCACTCTTTCCGTTCCTCACACGTCCGCGAAACACTCTCACTGTCCCGTGTCGTTCCGCCACGGCGGAATGGCTGGCTTCCAGAGACGCGCGCAGCTCTATTCTGTGGGAAAAAAAGATGTCGCCTTGGATGCCGCGGGCGTCGCTTCACCTGTTCGCGTTAAGACGCGCGTATTTACTTGCGCAGATTCCGGAGGCGCTATTTTCGGTGACCGACGTATACACCGGGGGCGACAAGGCGGCGGCGGCGGCGAAACGTGTAATTGTGTCACAATGTAGTCTGCGCGCGCAGATGGCGTCTGCTCGCGATCCGTTCATGCCATTTCGCGTCTAAATATGAAAGTTTAAAAGCTGGAACACTTAATTGAGGAAGTTGGAGAAGCAGAAAGTAATAATAATAATTGTTAGGGTAAACGTACCGAAACCACCCCAAGGAAATAGGAGAGACGCCGTAGTGGAGGGCTATACGGAAATTGCGACCACGTGTTGTTCTTTAACGTGCAGCTAACTCTAAGCACACAGGCCTCAAGTATTTTCGACTCCATCAGAAGTGCTGGCAGAAAAATTTGAGGGGAAACGGTGGGTCGCCCGTTGGGGGACGGTGCAAAAGGTGGATATAGCCTAAAGCCTAGAAGCAGCAAGAAAACAGCGCACATAAGACAGAACAAAAAAAAAAAAAACAAGAAATAGTAGTTAGACTATTTGCGAACCTGTGGATTTAGGCAGGTGATGTATTGCCTATGGTGCACGTTATCACATGGTATTCTGTTTGCGTTAACAGAATAAGTGTCAAGACGATGTACTGTGTGGAACACGATTGACCGTAACCTGGGCAATAGGCTGAGATTACAGTCTTAGAATCGCTTAATTAAGTACGGCTGGGGGGGGGGGGAGAGGTGACTTTTGATCGATAGAAGAGACCATTGTCCTGCACGCGCGGATGTGGCATTACATGATGGTGATTATGATGCATTGTGTTGTGGAGAGGTCGTTGTTTCTGTGTTGACCATAAATGGTGAATCGGTGAAGAACTGTAGAAGCTTTCTTGTAGGCTGCAGGCACAAGCACGTCGAATCAAAACTGCTGCATTCAATAGTGAGAAAATGGTATAGGGCCACTGCTAACTAACTACACGGGAGCCGTACTCCTTCGACGAAAATGATAGGCTCTGTGTGTCGATTCTCGGATCAATATGACTGCACGCGTAAAGAAATGGTGGATATAAAGCGCTGTCTATCACAAGAGGTGCAAGTGCCGACAGGTTGAGTGATCAGGGCGAGTTGCCTTATAGGGAAGCTCGACCGACGTTTTGATAGGAGGAACCATCTTTTCTCAAAAGCGCCTTCTCATACTCGGCTTACTTGATTTTTAAGCTGGTTGATTGTTGATATCATGAACCATGGTGTCTCGTTTAGAGGTGCCCCGCCGCGGTGGTCTAGTGGCTAAGGTACTCGGCTGCTGACCCGCAGGTCGCGGGTTCGAATCCCGGCTGCGGCGGCTGCATTTCCGATGGAGGCGGAAATGTTGTAGGCCCGTGTGCTCAGATTTGGGTGCACGTTAAAGAACCCCAGGTGGTCGAAATTTCCGGAGCCCTCCACTACGGCGTCTCTCATAATCATATGGTGGTTTTGGGACGTTAAACCCCATATACCAATCAATCAATCAAATCAATCTCGTTTAGAGGTGTTCAATCGAAGCCCAGAAACAATAAACTCTAATTTAGTTGAGCATGAACACTTTCCTCGTTTTGAAGGAAGAATGTCATGGTGCTTGGGAATGGCGGAGCTAAGAGGATCAGTTATCGCATCGTTCGAGGCCGGAATCATGTTCAGAAAAAGCTCATTCCGCACCTTGTGAATGGCGCAACTGATGATAATAACGTCCAGAGATTTACGTCCCAAAAGATGAGGAGGACACAGGAAATTTTTTACCATCATGCGTGGTCAAAAATTGCACTGACATAGCGCAGTACTCGGGCCTTTACCGTTTCGCCTCCATCGAAATGGGGCTGCCGCAGCAGGGATTCGAACCCGCCACCTTCGAGTCAGCAGCCGTGAACCGTATACCCACTACACCGCTGCGGCGGGCTAAACCTGCGCGACTGTAACCACGGCGCTATTTTTCTGAAAACAGGCTCAATATTTTTGAAAGCTCAAATGTTATCAACGTATTGCGACGTATATATGCGGGGCGCTCAAGCCGCTGACTCGCTGTGTCTCGCCAAGGAAGAAGGGCCAGCCCGACTGTTCTGTGTATGCGGATACATGCATGGATCATATGCTCGGTACTTAGTTTCGATTTGGAGAGAAGAAACAACCTTGGGTGCATGGTGCTACGAGGTCAACACTCTTATTGTGAAGATCGCTTATAGACGGCTCTCCTCAAAGGGACGCTGTGCGTGATACAAAAGCCGGCAGTTTGCCGTCACAGACAACAGCCTCTGGCGCGGCTTGCCTATATAGGCTGGGTGCCAGCGTTGCTTCGTCGTTCTCGTTTCGTACGTAGGGCGGCGCAGCGGCGACATTCAGCCGTCAGAGTCATAGGATGTGGACTATTCTCACGACGAAAAATGGTTGGTATTTCCCGCGTCTCAAACTCTGGAGAATTCTGCATTATTCTCCGAACTTCGCCTGCGATATACTACACCGCGCTGGACGAGCGATGTCCGTTTTCTGCTTGGGAGCGCGTCGAAATTCACTCGATGACTGCGTAAATACGTCGACGCGTACTGAGAATGCGGAAGGCCTTGAGGTCGACCTTTCCTCGAGGGAGGTCGTCGCAACGCGGGCTTTAAGTGGCTTCATTCGCCCCCACTCTTTCGTGTGGCTAGCGGGCTGTCAATAACAACGCGCAAATGGTGCCGAGTACACCAATACAAATACTCACACACACACACTCTCTCTCTGTTTGTGTGTTTGTGCGTGCGTGCGTGCGTGCGTTTTCTTCCTCCTCGCCATCTCAGGCTCCTTTTTCTCGAGTCTCGCTTGATACTAATTTTCTTTATTCAGATATATCCTCAACATATAACAGGTAGACTAATTGGTGCCTTTGAATGTCTTTAGTCCTCTTTCACGTAAACGCCCGCGTACTGGATTGGTAGGTTCGCCAGCTGCGTGGCCATGTGCAGATAAATTTTCGTGCCTTTCTTTCCTTTGCACAGTTCAATTGTTAGTTGGCGTTCGTGGTGTCTTGAACTTCTTTCTTATATCCGTGTTTTCACGCCCCATATTTTACAAAGATTAACCCCCTCCCCCTCGCTCAAGGGCTCTCGAGCAAGGTGGCTAAAACCTAAACGAAAATAAACAACTAACACATGTCTTTATTATAGTTACTGTATGCTAGGTTAGAAGACACTGAAGACGGTCGAGTATCCTCTGTTACAGTTGTTACTGTCTGAGTAAACGGAAAATTAGCATAAAGGTTCCTTCTGGTATTCTTGAACTCGAAAATCCGGATGTAATATTATCGGCATGGTCGCGTAACTTAGGTAAATATCTGTATTGATCTAGTTCTTACATATATATTTGGAAGAAGAAGAAAACATTATTTATACAAATGACTCCGTTGCTTCTAAAATGACGTAACTCTCCGTTTTGTCGGACCCCTGTTCCAAGGCAACGCTGTCCATCGTCATACTTTGTGGACCTCCGAGCATAACAATTTTAAACGCAGTTTTTTTTTTTCGGCTTTCTATTTCCAATACGAAAAACTGGCCACTAGTTAGCCTACGTAGCAGCTATCTGCTTCCAGCAAGTTTTCAGTGAACGTATTCGCCCTATTTAGTGTTACAGTTCTTCGAATTACCCATTGATTAGCCCTTGCGCTTTTGTCTGCTCTATAGCCTTCCGGTTAACACGAATGGTATAGCGAGGGTTATATCTTGTGGTATCGCAACCATCCACGCTCATATGGGGGCAGATGCGAAATTCCTTGTAGCTTCGTACTAATGAATACATGACAATTTCGCCTCCTTCGCAAAACTTACACCGCATTTTAGTCTTTTGATGAACTGAATTGTTTTCTTGCGTACACTTTTAATGAGGTCCTGAGTAAAATGCCGGACATAGCTGGTACATCACACTTTCTTTTATCAAGTTTTGTGTCTACAGCACTTTACCCGCTATCTGATTAACAATCTAACAATAATCATTGTGCTCCTCTTTCAACTCTGTTTCGATCACCTGCCGCAGTGGCTTAGCGGCAACTGTGTTGCACTTGTATAAGATAGAGCAAGCTTGTTATGCCCTTTTGGGAGTGGTGGCCGCATTTCAATGACGGCAATATTCAAATAAATAAATAAATAAATAAATAAATATATTCAAAAAGTTCACGCATCTCCGTGAAGTGAATCCATGACGAGTAAGCGAAGCTCTGCTCATCGTATCGGCGAGTAACCGTACGTTACCCGAGTGTTGCCCCATATATGGAGTGACATAAAGCGCATACATAAATGCAAATTCATTTCCCCTTACAGTCGTCTTAGCGATTCAAGGAGGATCTAGAAAATTGCTGGAGGGGAGGATATAATCCAAGTACCCGCCATCTTACCAGAGGCAAGATATTATTTATTTATTTATTTATTTATTTATTTATTTATTTATTTATTTATTTATTTATTTGCAATACTGTTGACCCCAGTTCTGGAGTAATTACAGAGGACATATTGCAGATGGTATTCATTCACACAGAGCGTAGAGTAACATTCTAAGTAACATATCGATTCAATTACACTATTGGTAAACAACAACAACAACAAAATACAAGGAACAATGAATTCTCCATACAGTGAAAAACAAGGAAATATTCACACCAAAATTTGTTATACACTGTTAGAAAATATGTATATATGTAGCGCATCTGCTGTATCGGCAAACCATCATTACCTATAATTGCGTCGGACAAACTATTCCGCATTTCATTTGTGCTAGGAAAAAAAAAGAACCAAGAAAAGTACTGAAACGAGGGGCATCAAGTAATGGTTACATTGGGGGGACATATAGTGGTCGACGAGTGCCTTAGTGTTACAGGTTTCCTTGACAAGCCTCAACACCTAGGGATATTTTAGTAGCGATCAATTAACTCCTCAGTACTGTTCTTGATAGCTTATTTTTGCCGGGAACGGCGTTCTATTACCTTGTATTTAGGCTTTGTCTACGTTGAAGACTATTGTAAAACCATTTTCCTGTGTCTCGCGTAAGTTTCGACTATAGCACTGGCTCTATGTATACCATGGCCGCAATGGAAGACAAGGCTAGGTTTTTAATAGCTTTGCCCCTAAGCAGAGAAAGAGAGAGTGAAAAAAAAAATGGCAGCATATCCACGGAGTGAATGATGGAGAGTGGGGCGAAGCATTCGTCCGTCCATGCGTCCGTCTGTGTGACCGTCCATGCGTCTGTTTGTGCGCCCGTCCCTGCGTTCTTTCATGCATCCGCCCCTGCGTCCGTTCATGCGTCCATCCATGCATCTGTTTGTGTGTCCGTTCGTTCATCTATTCAACACTCCAAGTCCCACCATCTCGCATCTTTTTATCATATATTCCCCATATAGAAGCACCGCCATCCAGCGGACATTCCAAGGACTAAACGAGAGGTGGCACACGCACACTTTCTTACGGCCTGCGCTTTGGGTCCACTTCCCACCTTTAACCACCTCGAGTTCATGGTATATTCTAGTTCACTGTATTCATGGCACTGCGACCAAACGCTCGCTAAACCTTTCGAAAACCAAGGAGGTTACGCCCAGCGAGTATAACGTAGCAACCTTTCCCTGTCAGATAGGGCTCAATTTACATGCCAATGGCTGCTAATGAGAAATGAGAGACAGGAGAATTCGGCTTTTACTTTCTTACGGCTTGCGCTTCGTATCTACTTCTCATTTTTAACCACCTTGAGTTCATTCATGGTATATACAAGTTCATTGTATTCATGGCACTGCGGCTCAACGCTCGCTAAACCTTTCTAAAGCTAAGGAGGTTACAGCGAGTATAATGTAGCATCCCTTTCTTGTCCGATAGTGCTCAATGTACATGCCAATGGCTGCTAATGGGGATCGCAGCGTGCGCGTTGACTAAAAGCCGAATGCTCATGTCTCTCATTCCCCATTAGCAGCCATTGGCATGTACATTGAGCACTATTTTTTATTGTTAAACAACGCACAGAAGAAATCTCTCACTGGCACCACCTTGGAGGTCAAGTGTTATACCTATTTCGGGTATGTGCCACTGGTGGTTACATACGAGGGACGCCCAAGCCACGCCATAAGGAGCTTCGCCCCTAAAAGAAACTTTTGGAGCTTCAAGTACTTTTGTGAACAGTTTGTAGTGCGCGTGGCGTTAGAGTTTACACGCGGAAAGTGAGAAGTTACCACTTTCTAAAGTGCTTTTTGTTCATACTCACTTCCGTCCTTACTGACTACCTAATTCGGTGCGCCTGATGTATGCCGTCTAACAGCAGATTGCCGCTATTCGTTGACAGCTCACACGAAACACGAGCGGCGTGTGGGTCAGATGTGCTTCCTGTCGTGGGGCATCGCAGAATGCTGGCGCTGTGGTCTTTCCCCGACGACAAACTCCACTATGTATACCTTCCATGGCGCTCATTGGCACGGGAGAAGAAAGTGCTTAAAGGGGCACTGTAACACTTTTTCGGGTAACCATGCAACGGATTCACTAAGGAGCTTATTGCCTCACGAATTCATCGCCGCAGAAATGTTCAGAATCCGTCTACTACGAGCGGAGTTACAAAGATTTGTCGCACGCTGCAATTGCATTCTCCCTCCTCTCGTCCCGACGAAAGCGATAGAAGCTAAGCAGGGAGGGATGGCACGGGAGAAGAAAACGCGTCACGCGCGCCTCGTAACCTTGAGCACTTTTTCTCTTTTTTTTTTCTTGCGCATGCCCGGCTATTTAGTGCGATCGGGCGCGTAATCGTGGACAAGTCGCGGCCTCCCTCGGCTGCCCCAGCAACTACGGAGCGCGTCATGCTCTGCACAGCCAATGAAGTAGTGATTTTGAACCTGCAGCGTCATTTGTCGAGATTAAAGAAAGCGATTTTTAGCTGACTTTGAGCATATATGGTACATTTCAGGCCGCGTGCTGCGCTATGACATTTGGGTCGCGTGTTCTCGGAAGCCTCGGCTACCGATCGGCCGCGTTATTTGACCATCTGAAAAAGTGTTGCATGGCCCCTGTAAAGGGGTCATAACGTGGTCACTCACCAAATAGTCGTATTCAGCCAAAAAATATAAGCTGTATTGTTCCTGTACATATATGTAAATGTAACGTAAAAGAATATTTCGTCGCGAAATGAGCCTTAGAAGTCGCTGGCAATAGATCTCACCAACCGCAGGTAACCACCATTTTGCCATGGCGTGTGTGCCGTCATGTGACTTATCGAGTGGAATTGCCGTCTTCTACCAAATCAGCTGTTGAAAATTATTCAATTTTCAATGTCAAGCTGAAGAAAATTGAAATAGCTTTATTGTACGCGTGGTTGACCACGAGACAAAATCGTTAGCCGGAACGCAGGCGCTTTCAAAGCAAGCGGCTTGTTACGTCACCGCGTGTGTGCCAGTGTCGTCACACTCTTGAGCCGTTCGCGTCTTTATAAAAAAAAAAGTGCTGCCATATCCAGGAAATGAATGATAATGAGTGGGCGAAGCTCCGGAAATAAACCTGGTAAACCATGAATGCTCCGTACATTTTGCCCACTCGATTTTATTACAACGCTCTCCGTAGCGTACGTACGTCGCCGCACTAAAACGAACCAGTGCCTTCCACCAATAACACGCGCCATATGTGACATCATTCCTCTTTTATAACATCTTGCATCTTTTCATCATCAGCTACAAGTACCGCCATCTAGTGAACACTGGAAGAGCTAAACGAGAGGTGGCTACATACAGGGGACGCACAACCCACGCCTCAAGGAACTTCGCCCCTAATAAGGGCTCGATCGATCAAAGGCACTGAAATATCGCCCGCTTGTTTGTGAGCACCCATGGATGAACCCACATAACAGACTATAAACGAAAATGCGGTGTCACAGAACCTTTAAAGCCTGGGACAAATCGCTCTGTAGCTCCGCTCGTTCTCGACGGATTCGCGAATATCCACCTGACGGCAATCGATTCGCGAGGCAATAAAACGAAACAGTGAGGTCATTCGATTATTATTTTACATCGCCCGTGATTTTCTTGTACCCGTGTTTTCGTTCGCGCAGTTTTCTTCGTAATAGGTTACCCATTCGCCCGGCGCTTAGGTATTCTGTGTCACTTTGTCCCCTTCCCTAATCCCCCAGTGTAGGGTAGCCAACCGGATGTCTTTCTGGTTAACCTCCCTGCCTTCTCCCTTTTGTTGCTTCCTCCTCCTTGAAAAGCGGTTGACGGGAACACCTTGAAGAATGTCAGCAATGTTATCGCGGCGTCCCTATTTGTACGGCTTGGCTTCAAGTTACCCTGATCACTTTCCCAAGTAACAATCGAACGCCTTCAGTCATACAGTTTCCCGTAAATACACTATAGAGGGAACTCTGGCGCCGGTGTCTATGGGAGCTGCAACGCACTGCGCTTCCGCGAGCATAAGAATTATGGCAGGGTGGGTAGTATGCGCATTTGTCTGATTTTCGTTCTTCAGGCTCCCGTTGGCTTCGCGTGCCTTGAAGTTGCTTTGTGACGAAACGACAATTGGCAAATGTTCAGCAGTAGCGCTTCACCACCGTAATATCTTAGGCCCACCATTTCAAATAGAGTCACGAAGTTCGAAATGGTTCGTTTTTTTTTTTCCTTTCGAATAAACCGAAACACCGCAATAAACGAGGCCACAAGGGCGATTCTAGGCCCGCAACAAGTACGAAGGCTAGGCAAATCCGTGTCCTACCCATCATTCCCACGGTCTCACGGGACTGAACGTTCGCAGCGACAGAGTCCCCTCTAGTTAAATTGAAGAAACTCCATGGCTTCAGTGAAGGAGTTCATTGCCTCACGAATAGACCGCAGCAATTTATTTATTTTTTAGAATCAGTCAACTACAAACAGAGCAACAAAGATTTGTCGTATGCTTTCATTACTTCCTCTTTTCTCTCGTTCCGATGGACGTGCTGAAATCTAAGCATAGAAAGGTTGGCACAGGGGAAAGAAGTTAACGTTACGTGTTCGTTATGACCTTGAGCAGTCCTGCACATTGTGACCCAGGCCACGGCATGCTTGCCCCCCCCCCCCATTTTTCGAACGCGCGGCTTAATTTCGGTTTAATAGGTGGCGGCCTCTCGTGAAGGTCGCGGTTAGTTTGCAGCTCACGATGAAAAAAACGAACTGATTGCCTGAAGTATTGATACGGATATGGCATGATTACTTGGAAATGTGACATGTTTTGTGGAAAGAAGATGAAGTGATTTTCGTTGTACTTTGAGAATTATTTGTAAATTTCAGGGGCTACTACCGGTCAGCAGCGTTGTCTGACCACGTTCAATAAGTGTCGCAGGGCCCCTTTATTCATGTGGCGCTTTTTACACATAAAAAAATGAGAAACTTAATTTTGTACTCGCGCACTCTTTTTCGAAACTCTTGGATAGGCTGTTTCAGAACAACAAGTCCCCACAATCAACAGCCGTCCCAGCGTTCTTACCCGCTGCGCGGTGCCCGTCCTGGTGACCGAGGTGGTTTCTGTGCGCTTTCGATTGTGACACGCGAGCTTGCGGTATACACTCCCCTGCATCCGCGTGCGGCGCTCCGCTCTCGCGGGTGTGTCCTCAGTGTTGACATTCTCTCGCCTACACCTTCCATCCGCTCTCCCGCGCTTTGTTTTTTCGCGTAACCGCCACGTCCGGATGCACTTGGCTCGAACGCAAATCGGTGAAGCCGCGGTGCCTTTCCCTTTCACCTCCGCAGTTCTTGCGGCACGCGCCTCTCGTCGGCCGCGAACGCACAAACACGCCGCTGGCGGCAGCGCTCGGAAACACGCGCAGCCAGAAACACGTGCTCTTTTCCCGCCGCTATATCGCCGCTGCTATTATTACAAGCTGGGCCTCTATAGCTTCTCGCCGAGGACGTCTCCGCGGAGAGGGAAAAAACACAAAAAAAAGTGGTAGTACAGCAGCGCTCCCTGTTTCACGCCAGCAGCGACCCGCTGGCACGTCGTCTGTGCAATAATGTGCGAACTCCTCTCCAGCTCACTTCGTCCCGCCCAGTTTTCCGCCGCCTCCTATTCTAGATGCGCGCGCCCACTCTCATCCTGTCTACCGTATCATCCCCATCATCACCATCTTCTTTTTCTTCGTCCTCCTCTCTACCTTCCTTCTCTGCACGTTCCGAGCAGCTTGCTCGCGTATTATGTTGTTCTACGCTTTCTTTTAACATTATTGCTTTATCCATTGACGCTTCTCTTGCAGTGGTTTTCCCGGCTCGCTGGTGCGTAAGCGCGTAGCCATGGGGTCGGTTTGGTTGGTTTGACACCCTTGCCGGTAGAACTGATCACGTAGCACAAAAAATGATACAGAAGACAGGGGAAGGGATGAAGGGACGAATTTTCCGCGCTACGTGATCGGTTGTGTATTCCCAACACGCCCAACTTCATACTCCTCTAGAAATTTTCGCATTTTTTATGCGTATATATACGCGCGCACTTACAAACGCGCATACTAACATCCTGAAAGTGGAGCGCCCACACTGCTTGAAGAAAAAATTTTGGCTACGCGCACCTGACCGCTTTAGTTGTGTTTTGTTTTATTCGTTCGTATTTAGCTTACGGAGTGTCACCTGTACGCTTCGCTTCCTCTGCGCTTTCCTTTCACTTCCCTCCTTTCTTTCTCCGTGTCGTACTCGCACTTCCGTCTCCTTTTCTTCTTTTTTTCTCTCGGACAAGTCCCCAACTGTTCATTTGCTCTTGGCCTTTTGTCGTCCCTCCTTTTCCACCCGTATCGCGCCTTCTCTTAGCATGTCTCGCTCTTTGAATTTCTCTAATCTTTCTCTTTTTCCGTCTCGTGTTCTCTTTCTCTCTCATTAAAGAAACAGCTGATACCCTTTCTCCCTCGCCGTGCCTTCGGTCGAAGCACGCACTGTTTGCCCATCCTTCCTCGTGTTTTCTCGTAGTTTGGCACCCATTATTCTCGTGCTCGGCACGTACGCTGAGTGGCGTTGCTTCTCCGTTTTTCTTTCCCTTCTCCTTCTCATATCTCTCTCTCCTTCTCTCTTTCTTATTTCTTAGCTCTACTGCTCGCTCCAACTGTCGCAATTTCTTTTCTATTTTTAACTCATGTTGGAGTGCGTGCATGCGCGACCACGCGTGTTTGTTTGTGTAATTGCCCGCTTTGTTGTTGTTGTGAATTGTTGTTTGGTGGTGACTCTCGCCCGAGTCGCCCGGTGCTTGTTGCTCGCCCTTGCGAGGGAATCATACAGGGCGCTTACGCCTCTGTGATCACGTGTCGCGTCAGCGCCCATTGCAGCTCTTCTTGGCGTCGGTACGTCGGTTGACGCCATGTCTTAGGACCACTCTCTCTTATTTTTCTTTCTTTGTCGGGTCCTCCGCGCATATCCGCGTGTCTTGGCTTCTGTTTCTCTCTCTGAGCTTTGCGAACGTGACCGGTGATGTTGAAGCGCTCTTGCCCCACCACAGGTGCGGCCGCGGTTTGCTCTACTATTTCTTTGCTTTACTTGTTTGTTGGTTTCCGCGTTGTACGCTCCGTTGACTACTGAAATGAAAAAAAGAAAGGTGAGCGAGGGGTTGGAGACAAGCACAGGTAATGGCGACGAATGTACGAAATAAACGAGATTGAAATGAAAACAAATAAAAAAACAAAACGAAACGCACTTCACTGGTTCAGCAGAACGAAGAGAGCACGGACAGACCCGAGTAAGGAGCTCACGTTCGTGCCGATTCAGTGCTGCCGCATAGAAGAAAGCAAGCCATGGACGAGCAATGTGCTTCGGGACTGCATATGCCACCACACGGGATGCAAGAGGGGAATCTGTACAAGCAAAGCCTTGGCGTCTTCATTCCTAGAGCTCGTCATCTTCCTCTGGTAAAACAGGAATGCCTCTGGCTATCTGTTTGAAGAGCTTTAGTTCATAGAATAACTATCGTTTATTTTATTTTAAAAAACGCAAATGTACTAGTGACTCTAATTTCAAACTAACGCGGTGTGGTATGGATAATTTCTGTCGATAACTTCTGACTGAATTAAACTTGTCACGAGTGTAGTTCTTTTTTTTCAATTTTTGAAATTTTACTTTCTTTCTAGTGCGGTGGGCACCGAGTGACACTCACGTTTCTCTTTCAAGTATTTTCGGTCGAGCACTTACTTCCGCTTTTGCGAATATTCCAAAGAAAGAAAATGTTTTCTAAAAACAGAAATCGATCGCTGCGATGGCCGTGCTATACTGTACTTACTCGCATGCTGCCAGCACTGAGTTGCGTTGTTCATAACCTCGTTCACGCGTGCAAGTGCAGGCTATCCGCCCTTGTGACAGCAACACTGTCCCCGATCAATCTTCATCCACTGATTCATTTAGCTACCTGTTTCGTTCTGTTATACATTTTAATGCGACGTTTGGAACGCCTGTCTTTATTGCGCGTGCTCGTTGAGTTGATCTTAGAAACATTACGGCGCATACAGATCGAAACAAAAGGGAATAAAACACACGTGACAGCGAAAAGAAGGGAAGAAACACAGGTGACTACAACTGAAACTTTATATTGCAGCAGCATGATATCTTCATGCTGAACCCGCCTCTGACGACGCACTCAAAGCCATTCTCGTTTGCTGTTTCGGCTTATATACACTTGCTTATTTCTTTCAGTAGTAGTAGTAGTAGTAGTAGTAGTAGTAGTAGTAGTAGTAGTAGTAGTAGTAGTAGTAGTATTTTTATTTACAGTAAGCCGGATACAGAGCTCACTGCAGGGGCAAAGGGCTAAAGGCGAACAGCCTGACAAAGGCCCTTGTCCCTCCGCAGTCCGTGACAGTGCAAAGCTTAGACATCAGCACTGACAAACAATATATATATATTCAATACATTGGTTTCAAGCAACCTGAAATTGTAAACACAAAATTCAAACATAAATAGCATAAGAATTTTACATAACACATTTTAAGAATTAGAGGTCACTCTCGTTAAAATTCACAACTAAACAATATCAATGAAACAACTCAAAAACAGACACAAAATGCATGCGGATACAATGAATTCCGCTGTATACACTCGTATGATTGACATAGAAGTTCATGAGCAGTATGAAGTATCAGCTGTAGCTCAATGATATATCTTGTGTTTTGTTCTTTTGTTTCCATCTGTAAGCGCTGTAACATTCTAAGATGCAATACGAGCTAACCCATGGAGCCAACCCCGGGAACATTGCGTTAATGTCCGGACATAAACGCGCCACTAACTTGCCGGCTCGCTGCGTTCGTGATAGTATACACAATATAACGTTCGCTCGCTCGCGATGAACGCATAAACAGCCTTATACCCAGACGATTCCCCGTACATATATGAACGAGGCAGCCGTGCATATGTACGATCTGCGCTGAGTATATGGTTATAGGCAAACACACCGAAGCAGATGGGCGCCCACACGTCCTGCCGGATTCCCGCGCAGTTTGTGCTAATTGGAGCTCGCGTGCTCGTATCGGAAAGAGACGAAATGCATGAGTCGCCTGTTACGGCGTCGTCTGCGAACGAAGATAATCATCAGACACTCGACGAAGTTGGGAGCCGTGTATACCGCACAGTTGTCGGCCCGGTATATGTTTACGTCAGGCTAATAGGCGGACGAATGCGTAGTGGAGCCTTGTTTTCGCACTTGTTTCTATAAATAGCGCGGATATGTCGGCTGTTCTCCTGGTGAGCTATAATGGTATGTGGGTTTTACGTCCCAAAACCAGGATATATGGTTATGACGGACGCCGTAGTTGTTGAGGCCGGCTCCGGAAATTTCGACCATCTGATGTTTTTTTTTTATAAAGCTGTAGGATTTCTTGAACAATAATAGGAGCTTGGGGGGGGGGGGGGGGACTCGTTTCGTTATGACATCATTGATTGCTTCATTGGCGCGGGTGCAAACAGCTAATCGTGTCTGCCAACTGGTCCAGTTCGGCATGCGCCTGTACTGCTGCATCGGTCCTAATGAGATTACAAATAATAATAATAATAATAATAATAATAATAATAATAATAATAATAATAATAATAATAATAATAATAATAATAATATGTGGGGTTCTACGTGCGAAAACCTCCGTATGATTATTGAAAAATTTCGAACATCCGGTGTTCTTCAAGGGGCGCCGACATAGCATAGCACACGTGCTTCTATAGCGTTCCGCCTCCATCAAAATGCGACCGCTGCGATCGAACCCGTGACCTTTGAGTCAGCAGCCGAGCAGCATAACCGCTATACACCACCGCAGTGGACAAGATGACAGTGAGAACACAGAAAAAGCACGCGGCTAATTACTTGAGTTTACCTAATCTGAATGGAGAAATGATTAAGAAAGCAACATGCCAGAGAAACGCGCGCGCATGACGTCGGCTTGCATTAACTCTCACCCTTCTTCTTATTCTGATGCCTTGGTTCTTCTTCAGTCTGCACACCCCTTGTTGACGTTTCTTCCGCGTGAAGTTTGAGCCAATGACAACGAAAGTATCGACATGTGGGGTTTAACGTCCCAAAACCACCGTATGATTACGAGAGACGCCGTATAGTGAAGAGCCCCGGAAATTTTGACCACCGGATGGGGCTTCTTTAACGTGCACCCAAATCTGAGCACACGGGCCTACAACATTTGCGCCTCCATCAGAAATGCAGCCGCCGCAGCCGGGATTCGATCGCGCGACCTGCGGGTCAGCAGCCGAGTACCTTAGCCACTAGACGACCACGGTGGGGCAATGAAAATTAAAGTATCGTTATAGTTATAGAGGGTTACTTAGGGCAGGTAATAACTGCAGAGCCGAACTACGAGATTGAAGTAACTAGAGGAATAAGGATGGGGTGGAGCACAATCGGCAAGCACTCTCAAATATGACAGGTAGATTGCCACTATCCCTCAAGAGCTGTATCTTGCGGTACTTATAGCTATGGAGCTGAAACCTGGAGACTTACAAAGAGGGTTCAGGTAAAATTGAGGACGACGCAGCGAGCAATGGAAAGAAAAATGGTAGGTGTAACCTTAAGAGACAAGAAGAGAGCAAAGTGGATTAGGGGACAAACGGGGGTTAAGGATATCATAGTTGAAATAAAGAAGAGGAAATGGGCATTGGCCGCGCATGTAGCGCATAGACAGGATAACCGCTGGTCATTAAGGGTAACAAACTGGATTTCCAGAGAAGGGAAGCGGGTTAGGGGGAGACAGAAGGTCAGGTGGGCAGATGAGATTAAGAAGTTTACGGGTATAAATTAGCACCAGCAAGCACAGGACCGGGTTAACTGGCGGGACATGGGAGAGGCCTTTGTCCTGCAGTGGACGTAGTCGGACTGATGATGATAGTTATAGAGGCGATGTTGAGAAAAGGCCGTGGCGAACAGAGAGCGAGAGAAAGCAGTATACAAAAGTAACTGAAGAAAGAATGAAAATATGTACTAGAGATATGACTTCGCATAAAATGAAAGCCGGCGTATAGGAGGGAAGTCTGCTGACAATGGTGAAACGGCGTGTGCGCCGAGCGAAACGAAAAGAAAAAAAAGTGAGTAAAGCTCGTTGTTCCGGTCCGTGCTCACGCATGCACTTTTTGTCTCGCCGACGTTGCGACCGCGGTCATCTCTGCTGCCGCCTGGGCAGTTTTTTTTTCTTGTCTCTCGTACACATATGGCACGGCATGCAGCGGATCGGTGTCTGCGCGCTGCAGGCTTTGTGTGCGCTTGCGTTGCGTGCCGTCCCCCTCCCTGTACGCAAGCCTCGTCTCCTTGTGCAACGCTTCCCCCTCCCTGTACGTATACGCAGGCCTCCCTGTACACATACGCTATACGCAGGCCTCGTCTCCTTGTGCAACGCAGCAGGAGTAAGTATACGGCGAGGACGCAATATTTCGCTGTCGTGCGCGCGCACGGCATTCGGAGATCTTTCCGCCGCGTGTGCGAGCCTCGAAAGTGGACCCCTGTTTGCACACGCAGCGACGTTCTTTTTGGGATTGAACTGTAATCTCGTGCGTCGTCATCGAGTTTGTCTCTCTCTCTCTCGCTTTGTCCGGTTTTGCTCTTGAGCCCTTGCATTTGCTTCCCTTCTCTTCCAGACGTGGGTAGACGGGCCTACTGCCCGCGCATATCACTTCACTTTGATTAATTTCCGAGAATTGTGTTTGAGTGCCATCGATCGCTTTCACGTTGCATCTGTTCTTTTTGTTTCACTTAGACTTTTTTCATGTATGTATGTATGTATGTATGTATGTATGTATGTATGTATGTATGTATGTATGTATGTATGTATGTATGTATGTATGTATGTATGTATGTATGTATGTGCGGGTGTGTGTGTGTGTGTGTATGCGTGTTTTGCATGTGAGAAACTGAAACACCTTCATGAATCTGACGGACGATTGCACCAAGCAAAGCATATGAGCCGTTATTTTGGTGTTTTTATCGGCGATTTAGTAATTTGGACGTTAGCTACATTATTGGGGTGTTTTATCTGCGATTTGTAATTATTTCAAACGTTGGAGTGAATTGAAGCGGACGAAAAAGCACCGTTGCCGTCCGTAAGATCTGAATCAATAACCTTCGAATTACTTGCGAGAGTTATCTTATAGGCATATGCTTCTATATTTACATGCTTTCACTGCTCAGTTGAACACGGTTTTGAGCATAGCTGCTTTAATACACGTACCAGTATGAATTTTGTAATTCGCGTGTACATAGCGGATAGTCAAGCTCTCACTATAGTCATAAGTGCTGATCAGACAACCGTAAGTTCCTTTGTGAAGCGCGAAGCTACGAAACGCAACAATTTTGTGGATGATGCCCGTGTAATGCTACTTTGTTATTAATGTGGTAAAAGAAAAAAAAGACAAGAACCCATTGCTGTGTGTGTTGCATTGATAAAAAGAGAATTAAAATAAAATCAAATGTGACGTCCTATGCATTCAGGCATGACGATGCTGTGATAGGCTGCAGTGCATGGTAATGCTTTTTTAACAAACCCAACCTTTACAGTCTTATGAGAACAGTGTGTTCCGGAGCTTCTCCAAACCATGCTCTGGATGGAGGAGTCGTTATTAACATTTCTTGCCCCACTTAGTGTATATTCGCTCGTTTACTGCCATTACTGCTGTCGGGTCTCGAAATGGCGAGCGCCACGCCAAGCTCTTGGAGTGAACGGACACAGCAGACGCGGTTGGTACAGACCAAACACATACATACACATTAATTTAACTAATTTAGAACGATGATATCGTCAGCCGAATCATTGCACCATCAACCGTGATCCACACGCTAAACAACCTAACACAAAATTACCATACACTCATGACAAACACACTAACACGACAAACACACAATAACATCACAAACACATTAACACACCCAAGGTGGCATCGCCAAAGCTTGACTTACCACGAGGGCCCCTGACGCGCAACCCGCGGTGCCACGCACCGGGGACCCACGCTAGAGACAACCGTTCGCAGCAACCGCCATGGGCAGAAGCGACTCTCGCCCGCCAACGAGGCTTTCGTTCCGCCAGGGGTCACCGCCGGCGCTACACCACGATGATGATAGTGGTGATCAACGCGAACACAACGCCACCTACCGCACGGTGGTTGTAACCCGAAATGCGACTTTTGGGCCAGATACGTGCGGCACGCAGCGCAAAGAACTTTACAGGGGGTGTCAGCACCCCAACACTGGTTAGAACTTCCTATTCCTCGCCAGTTCTAGTTGACTAACGGCTCGTGTTGGCTCTATTAATTCCGACGTTGCCCAACTATTAGCAAAGATCAGTTAATGACGGCTAGCGTTGTCACATTGTGCTCGTTCGCTCTCATTTGAAATATATCATTTTAGGGGCGAAGCTCCTTATGGCGTGGCTTGTGCGTCCCTCGTAGTACGTAACCACCAGTGGCACATACCCAAAATAGCGGTCCTTACGATTTTGACCTCCAAGGTGGTTCCGGTGAGAGATTTCTTCTGTGCATTGTTGAACAATAAAAGATAGTGCTCAATGCACATGTTAACGGCTGCTAAGGGCGAATGAGAGACAGGAGCATTCGGCCTTTAGGTAACGCGCACGCTGCGATCCCCATTAGCACCTATTGGCATGTACATTGAGCATGATCTGACAAGAAAGGGTTACTACGTTATACTCGCTAGGTGTAACCTCCTTGGTTTTAGAAACGTTTAGCGAGCGTTGGGCTGCATAGTTATGAATACAGTGAACTAGTATATACCATGAACTCGAGGTGGTTAAAGGTGGGAAGTAAACCCGAAGCGCAAGCCGTAAGAAAGTGTGCATGTGCCACCTCCCGTTTAGTCCTTGAAATGTCCGCTGGATGGCGGTGCTTCTATATGGAGAATATATGACGAAAAGATGCGAGATAGTGGTATTTGGAGGGCTGAATAGATGGACGAACGGACACACAGACAGATGCATGGATGGACGCATGAACGGACACAGGCGCGGATGCATGGACGAACGCAGGGACGGACGCACGAACAGACGCACGCACGGACGGGTGGACGGACGCATGGACGGTTACACAGACGTACGCAGGAACGGACGGAAGCAAGAACGAATGGACGGACGAATGCTTCGCCCGACTTCCCATCATTCACTCCGTGGATATGCTGCCATTTTTTCCCCTCTTCTTTACTGCTCACGTCACTTTCCCTATTGTACCTACCTGAAGCATATCGAACGGCCCTCGCAATGCGCCTGACATTAGCTAGCCCTTGCGTGACGCCCCGCATATGTATCGTACACATCAGGAAACAAAAAAGTACGATCGAACACACGTATACGTCGTGGAATGACCATCGCCTCCGCGGACACCTAATGGAGACGCGGTCGCTTGCGAAAGCGTGTGACAGTGCAGCTGAAAACTTGTTAGCTTTTTTTTTTCATCCTCGATATGATATTATGCGTCGCCCGTCGCGGCGTCTTTCGTACTTATTTTCGGAGTGGGAACGACGACCAACTGGGAGTGTTTGTGTCCGTGTAAGCGAGCAGTGGCAACGCACCGCGCATGTGTGCCCCGCGTTTGGTTTGTGTACATGGTGCGCCGTTGACAACGCCGTGTTCTCCGGCTTATTGGGACATCACTCTTGGCGTCCCGGCCTTGCTCGCATCCAGGGAACCACTTTGAAAGTGGGTATGCATCTTCCTCAGTCC
>NC_051165.1:181562850-181737850 GCF_013339725.1 Rhipicephalus microplus | reverse complement strand
AGCGAAACTCGGCGAGCGACCATGGACGAGAAAAAATGGAGAAAAGCCGGTAGTGCGTTGAGCAGCCGTATTATAGGCGAATGCCACGAAGGGAAGAATTGCATCCCAGTTCGTGTGGTTGGGGTGAATGTACATGGCGATCATGTCCGATAGGGTCCGATGAAACCGTTCAGTTAATCCGTTAATCTGCGGGTGGTAGCTAGAAGTGGTCTTGTGAACCGTGTTCGAGGCACGCAAAACTTGCTCGACAATGGAAGATAGGAAGACTTTGCCACGATCACTGAGGAGAATGCGTGGAGCTCCATGACGCAAAAAAGATGGGGCGAAGAAAGAAATCGGTGATCTCAGTGGCATCCCAGATGGTATAGAAGCTGTTTCTGCGTAGCGGGTAAGGTGGTTGACGGCCGTGACAATCCAGCGATTCCCATTGGATGATATAGGGAAAGGGCCATACAAGTCGATTCCAACGACTTCAAAAGGCGAGGCGGGACAAGGAAGAGGTAGCATTAAGCCAGCCGGAGCAGTTGTCGGTCGTTTTCGCCGTTGGCAATGGACACAGGAGGCGACGTACTTAGCGACGGCTGAAGTGAGGCCAGGCCAAAAACAACGACTTCGTATTTTGTCGTAAGTCTTGTGATAGCCTAGATGAGCGGCGGTTGGATCTTCATGAAAGGTTTCCAGAACTTCACGTTGCAGAGAACGTGGGATGACGGGTACCCACTTGTTGCCATCGATGTGGTAAATGTAGCGACATAAAGCATCACCGACAAGCTTAAATTGTTTAAGTTGTCGACGGAGTCTGGCGTTTGGAGGAGTAGTAGAGCCGGTCAAGCGGTCAACAATGGTACGGCAGTATGGGTCGGCACGTTGTTGGGAAACAAGGACGGATAGGGTGGCAGGTGATGAACTTAGCGCTGTGATTGGAGAGGTGCTGTCGTTTTGGAGTATCGATGGTGAGTGGCTTCCGCTGGGAAAAGGACAGCGCGATAGAGCATCAGCATCTTGATGCTTCTTCCCAGATCTGTAGGCGACGTCGAAATCATACTCCTGCAAGCGAAGCGCCCAGCGACCGTGGCGACCCGATAAGTTTTTCAGCGATGAAAGCCAGCATAGGGCGTTATGGTCGGTCACGACGGTAAAATGACGGCCGTGAAGATATGGTCGGAATCTTTGCACTGCCCAAACAACAGCAAGGCACTCCTGCTCGGTGATAGTGTAGTTCTTTTCTGGAGCGGTAAGAGCACGACTTTAAGCAACGACGCGTTCGCGTGAGTTTTTGTCACGCTGCAAGAGTACCGCACCAAGACCATGACTACTTGCGTCGGTGTGAAGGATGGTGGGTGCGGTGGAATCGAAGTGGCACAGTACCGGATCCGACGTGAGGGCTTGCTTCAATGCCGTTAAAGCGCTTTCGCAATCTTCGGACCAAATGAAGGGAACGTTCTTTGCCAGGAGTTGATGGAGCGGAGACGCAAGTTCCGCGAAACCACGTATGAAGCGCCGGAAGTAAGAAGATAACCCAAGAAAGCTGCGCAGGTCCTTTTGACGTAGTGGAAGAGGAAAATCGAGGACAGCGGCAAGCTTCTCGGAGTCGGGCGAATTCCTTCTTTGCTGACAAGGTGGCCGAGAACCTTGATTGTCTTGCTAGCAAAGGTACATTTCTTGGTGTTAAGCTGTAGACCGGCTTTTGCAAGGCATGTGAGGACTTCGTCAAGACGTTGTAGATGCTGCGAGAACGTGGACGAAAACACTACTATGTCATCGAGATAGCACAGACATGTTTTCCATTTCAAACCACGCAATACGCCGTCTATCATGCGTTCGAAAGTGGGGGGCGCATTACAGAGTCCAAAAGGCATCACATTGAACTCGTACAACCCATCTGGCGTTGAAAAGGTGGTCTTCTCTTTATCAGACTCCGACATTGGTATCTGCCAGTAGCCTGACCTAAGGTCGAGGCTAGAAAAATACTCTGCGCCCTGTAATGAATCCAGTGCATTGTCGATCCGAGGGAGGGGTAAACATCCTTGCGCGTTATTTTGTTTAGCGCACGGTAATCGACGCAGAAACGCACTGTCCCATCTTTCTTTTGAACAAGAACAACTGGGGATGACCAGGGACTCGAGGAAGGACGTATGATGTTGCGTCGTAGCATGTCTGAGACGTTTTTCTCAATGATCTTGCGTTCTGCCTGAGACACGCGATATGGACGCCGATGTACAATACGAGAGCCGTCAGTCTGGATGGTGTGAGTAGCGGTGGTAGTCATGCTGAGGGCGGGCGAGTTCACGTCAAATAGAAAACGGTATCTATTTAACAGGGCGAGCAAATCTTCAGTTTGATCAGGTGTTAACTCATTGCTTATTGTTGCGGGCACAGGTGTGCAGAGGCATTGAATGGCAGTGATTGTGACTTCAGAACATCGTTGTGGTTGTTGTTCGGAACAGTAACTATCGCAACAGGCTCGCTGTCGACCGCGCAAGATACTGTTGAGCCACAGGGGAGCAGTACACACTCGGGCGTTTGATTTATGGCGGTCAGGTACGTAGACCCATCGAAGAAGCGAATAAGCCCTGGTGTGATCACAATGCCCCTACGTAGGGTATGAGCGTAAGGGAGAATTAGTACGTCGCCATCCACAATGTCGGTGCAATTAACGCTTATAATTTCTTCGATGTATGGCCGAAGTACATAATCTGACTTGGTGACAAGGCGGATGCGTCCATCGTGTTCAAGCGGAGAAGAGTCAGTGGCATTTAGATGCAGGAGGCGCTGACGACATGATATGAAAGCGGACGCAGAAGACGAGAAATCCCACCCAAGAATGAGATAGTGGGTGCACTCACGAAATACCGTGAAAACAATGTGATGACGAATGCCTTCTATGCAGACACGAACGGTACACTGTGCAAGTGGACGAATGAGAGCGTTGGTCACCGCACGTAGAGGTGGGCCGCCATAAGGTGTGGTGACTTTTCGAAGGCGGGAACAAAAATTAGCACGAATAATCGAAACGGCAGCGCCAATGTCTACAAGAACGTCAACACGTACACCTTCTACAAACAGTACTATCAAATTCGATGGCCGGTATGGAGGAATTGTTAGCTGTCCAAGGGATGCAGTTTTTCCTCTTAAAACTGCATTGGGGAGTTTTCCGCGTGGGCGTTCGTGGAATGGGAGGCGGGCCGTAGAGGCGACACTGAACGGCGACCTGGCGAAGGCGACCTGCGGCGAGACGTACGGGAATTCCCAGGCATGTCCGTATGGTAAGTAGGTGACGGTGAACGGTAATAGGACGATCGGGAGGGTGGTCGTAGGTAGTTCATGGTCGGACGGAAGCTTCGATGTTCTTCGGGAGCGTAGCCGCGTTGCTCGCCTTGTTGGCGCCTTCGACAAAACCGAGCGATATGTCCTCGATAGCCGCAGTAGTAACAGATTGGTCGAGGTGGGCGCTGAGGTGCGTAGTAAGGTGGTGCACGCGCTGGCGGTGATAACGAAGCCACAGGCGTATGGTCTGCTGTTGTAGGCACAGAAACGGTGGGTGCGGCAGAGAGCGCGGCAACTTCGGCGTACGTGCGCATCTGGCGCACGCAGAGACTGTACCCCGCACCTCCACCACTTGTGAGGAACCGGTTTATTCAGCCAGGCTCGAGCTAAATCACGCTCGTGATGATATTTTCAGGTGAAGAAGATGTACAGGTGATGATGATGATATCAAAGAGAATAAAGAGTCATTCGCTTGTCGCGCTCACAGTATGTGTTATTACTAACGGTATAGTTCCTGACTTCTCACGTATGTGGCTCTCTTTAAATAGACACCCTCTTCTGGGCCTCGCGACTCTTCCAAGAAAGTCACGTACGTGGCATGTCAGAAGTACTTTTTGAAAAAAAAAAAGAGTCACGCTATACCCTTACCTTTACGGGAAATCACGAAACACTTTTATCTAGCCTGGCGAGAGTTCTCCCTACCGGATAAGAAATTAACGTGCAGCCGCTCGGTCACGTTACGCTTGCTGCAGACTTAGTCATACCCCTAGCCCCTGGCGTATGAAGCATACAGACCCAGACTATACCACGGACAATACGCGTGTGAACAGTGTTGTGGGGTGTAGATTTGAACCATATGCTATGTGGTTGTGCATAGAGTGACACGCCAAATAGAAGGAACAGTGGGCAAAAGTGTTAAAAAGTTCCCTAGCAGACCAACTTCGGGCTGTCCAGGAGGCCCGGGCTGTCTGTCCCGACGTGGAAAATGCCCTCCACACCTGGCGCCTAGCTGGGTGTCCTTCAGGACCCCTTTTTGGGTAATAAGGTTTCACCACCGCCACCCTTGTCTTTCTTAGAGTGTAAGAAACATCCGGTATAGTTCTGTGCGCAGTGCACGGTCTACATAACTCCGTCTTTGATATTCTCGACTGTGGACTACACGTCGCCTTCGCGTGCCGTTTGATTCGTAGAGCTGTGTCGACTTGCCATAAACCTATAGTTATTGCGTCCCTCGCAGGATATGGGGTTTCGTTCGTTAATGTCCAGCTTTTTACGCAATGCTTTTTTTACATGTACATGCAGCCGCCGAACGGTTTTTAGTTCTGTGGTGGTCAGGTACCGCTGATGACGTTGTAATGAATCAGTCAGTGACTTGATATAGAGCAGCACAGCTGCTGAAAACCGTTGAGGTAGCTTGGCGCAGTGTCGTTAACGCCGTGGTAGCGCGAGTTCGCGTTTATCGCCGTCTCCTTTGCGCAGCTATAGCGAATTAAGCGCGCTGCTTAGAAGTCGTTGGCCGGCGCCACCGGCTGCCAAAGCCATGTCTTGTCGAGCTCGTTCGCCGTGTGTTTCCTTCCCGCTTGCTGACGCAGTGCTCCTCTGTGTGATGGACAGGAGTCATCAATGTGGTCTTCCTTGTGTCTATATTGACCGTGTGGTTGCCGCTCGCGGAGCCAAGCTGGCGTGTCTTCCCCTGAAAGGCACCGTATGTTTTCACTTTCGTGTTTTGTATTGGGTTTTTCTCGCCAGCGGAAAAAACGCGGGATCAGTGTGAAGTTTGTGCAGACGTGGCTCGATTGCTCAAAGAGGAGCGAAGCCTGCAGGGATATACTAGTACCGTTATCTCTACACCTCCGGTCAGAGCTACGATTGGCTTGTCAAAATGGGGCGAGTTGGTGATTCATGATGGGTTGAAATAGGTGCGCTGATACGTAGACAGGGACAGGAAAGACGCGGAAAAGTGCTTACTACCAACTGAAAGTTTAATAGGAAAGCTGTGAAATAGTAAACGCTTGTCCGTGCCTTTCCTGTCCCTGTCTGCGTATCGTGTTCGTATTTCAAGCCGACTATACGACCGGCTCCTCTTCGGTGATGCTTCTCAGCTTACGCTTCGTCTCAACACTGTTATGACCGAATGAAGACGTCGCTGTGCGAGTGGGCTCATTTGGCACAGTAGACCGTGAAAATTAAGGCTGTTCAGCGGGAACCATGAACGGGCGAATCAGTCGAAGGTTCAACTGCGCTTCTCTTGACTCCTGCCCTCGCTATTTCTCAGCGCCAAACGACCATAATTTTAAGTGTGAATACACTTTATAAGCGACCCCAAACCATCCACCGCCGTCGGCGGCGTCCGCAGTCTTCTCTCTATCTTTAAAAGAAAGAGGACTTGGCGGGCCGCAGCGCGACGCTCTACCGAATAAGCCGCGGACGCGACGCTGATATCCCCCTTCGCTCGCTCCTCCGCTCTCCTCGCTCGCTGCAGCTGTGCGCGCACCCCTCTCTCTCGCGCGCCCGCCTTCTCTCTCAGTCTCCCGTCGAGAGCGGGTCGTGCGATGGATGTCCCGGAGGCAACGCTACCATCAACAACGAATGCAGTACAACCGAATGCCAGCACTGCACCCGTCGTTGGAGGTGACGGTACCGCGGTGGTTGCGCCGACTTTGGAAGACAAGGCGGCGCTGCGAAGGGCTCGTGAGACCGAACGTAAGCGGGCGAAGCGTGCAGCGGATGCCGAACTTCGCGCTCGCGAGGCCGAGGACAAGCGGGCGAAGCGTGCAGAGGATGCCGAACTTCGCGCTCGCGAGGCCGAGGACAAGCGGGCGAAGCGTGCAGCGGATGGTGAACTGCGCGCTCGCGAGGCCGAGATGAGGCGTCAGCATCGAGCCGCGAACGCGGCCCAAGAAGCGGAACGACAACGCAAGCGTCAGGCGGAGAAGGGCGATGAAGGCCGGCGTCAAGACGCCGCTCGCAATCGTCAACGGCGAGTGGACGTTCCCGAAGTCGTTCGAGCCAGTGAACGTGCCGCGCGGGAGAGGGTGCGAGCCCTGGACTTTGCTCGTCCGGGGCTCGCATGCTATGAGGGGGAGTAAAGTTAAAATTTGTTGGCATTCGCCAGTGAGTTAACGTAAACTCCCCCGTGTGATCAAATTGCGATTCCCAGGAACCATTACACCATAAAGGCACCATAGTGTGGATAATAAATATAATAGTGCGAATTAATAATTACCCCTCATAGCATCACCTCGTGCATTCGCACTTAACCATGTTCACCCTCGGGGAAATGCTTGGGAGTTTTTTGTCGTCTACTGTTATAAGCTTCGGTCAAGGATGCATAACAGTATACCTTCAAACACAATTTTCGTTATCATTATTCCGTAATGATAAAGTGATATTGAACACTCGATCTTAGAAGCTCACTTAGTGGATGTAAGCAACGCATTATTGCGAAACATTCCTACGCATTCGCTTCTTTTTTTATTTTCGTGAGATATAACTGTCGTCGGTTCAGCTTGCGCACCTATGTGATGAAAGCACTCACTTATGAATTTGCTGAAGGCTATTCGAAGGCGATAGGCATCTTTTATCTCTTTTTTTGTCGATGTATTGATACGCCCCCTACCCCTTTCCTCACATGAAGTGGTTTTGTACTGCTTCCAGGGTCGGGAGACTTGCGAGCATTTCACACCTTACCTGGTTCAACGCCTTTGCCATTGACCCACGTGTGACGAAGCGACGATATCATGTAATTATGTCATGATGACGTCACAAATATTTCGCCATTTGTGATGCTTCTGAACTCGTGGGCAACCTTTCGTACAATTTTTACATATAAGTGTAAAGAGATTTGACTGAGCCTGTCCGGATGGGAAAATTATACGGATGAACAGACTCTCCAGGCATGGTTAATAAGCAGTTTTTAATATTAAAATTACAAACTGGTTCTACGTTTCAAGACCCATTCGGTCACTTCTTCAGGAGGTGACTTTCCTGCCGGTTCAGAAGCTAGCGACGTTACTTAGTGGCTGTACCCCCTCTCCACCGTTGTTATTCCAGTCTTTCTTGATAGTGCGTTGTTCTCTCCATTGGTTCCGGGGTGTTGGAGACTGTGTACATACGCACTTGGCAGAATCCCAGTGGAGCGGTTTTAATATTTCCAGTTGTCGCTTGGATATGCCGAGACTCTAAACATTGCTGTTTGGTGCGGCTACATTCCATTTCGATGACCCGGGCTGCGTCGAAGTGGATGCGATGGTCCATTTTTTATATACTCATCACTTTATGTAATACCACACTAGTGGTGGTATTTAGGTAGAATACGAATAAGTGAACGCGCGTTTTACGATGACATATTTCTGACACTAGTGTCGATAACGTGACATGGTCACGTGATGATGATTTTGGCGTCACTCGTCTACGCCACCCGCCGCAGCTGTGGTCCGGTGGTTATATATGGTGCTCTGTTTCTGATCCGTGGGTCGCGGTATCGAATCGCGGCCAGGGTGGCCGAATTTTCGATCGAGGTGAAAATGTGCGATGCCCATGTGCTTAGGTTTAGGTGCACGTTATCAACTCCTGGTAACTGAAATTTTCGAAACCCTTCCACTACAGCGTCTCTAATATTCATCTCGTGATTTTGGGACATTAACTCTTGAAAATTATTACAAAAGGTGACATAGAAGAACATTCTCGCAAGATTTTTCGATTATGTCTGCGTCGGTTTCGATTTCATGCCTAAAAACAAAGATAATCAAAGAAATACTTCTTCCGCGTATTTTAGTTTCTTTGTCCCGGAAGGATAAAACAAAGAAGCTGTACGACAGGCTGGCGTGAGCCTCCTTTTTTTTTTTTTTTTTTGTCCTGCGCGTGGCCGTCCTTTCTCGGCGGCGAGACCCCTTTTGTCCTGGCTCCTCTATCGATCGCCGCCGCCGCATTCCGCTGCCATTGCCGCGTCCACTTGCCATCGTTCTCCGTCGTGGACGCTGTTGAGAAACGGCGGACCGATCCCGCCGAAGCCACCACTGTTGCGAAAGACGGCGACGCCAACACGGCCCCGGAGGCGCCACTGCTTTCAACTCCGCCGGGAAGGTCACCAGCCGTTTGGTAGCGTATGTTTATCAGCTCGCGACTGCTTCTGCGCAGAGCTGATAAGACGAGCGGACGAGACGACGGTGGGTTAAACAAGGTTTATGTACAGCATATATACAGAGGCGTTACAATTTCGGCACTGGGGCCGACAGAGACTCGAAGAGCCGAGCTCTTCTCTCTAACACATAGTTCAGCCTTTCGCCTAAGACCGCTGACTCACACACATGTCGGCACTCCGACACGGGGACGCCTCTCACATAGGACCGCCGATCGCGACACGCCGCAGGGCTTCTTTTATTTACACCGGGTCCAACCAAAGTGTCCAATCAGAAGTGCCGCTGGTCGTCAGAGCAGATTCCGCCAATGGGGGTCGCCGCGCCATGCGTCAGACCACCCGACACGCGGCCGCCGGCTCGCTGTCACGTGCGCCGCTGACTCACTGCACATGGGCCAGAGGGGCGCCGCGCGTGTTCACGCCGTCGAGGTGATCGCGCCAGGCAGACTGCGGGCTGGCCTTGACCCAGATTGCCTTTTTCCGAGGCACGGACGGTTGACGAGGACTCGCTGGCATAACAGCACCCCCGCCGCCAGACAATGCACCGGAAAGACGAGCTGCTTCCACGGGGCTCGGATGTCAGGTGCGCTCGTTCGCCAGGTCCCTCCAGGTTCGCCTCCAGGGCCATGGGGAGAACAGCTCCAGACTGTTCCGGGAACACATCCCATTTTTGACGACGGATCCCAGCTCCACTGGCTTGTCGCCACAACTTGCTGACCAGCTTCACTCGTCTCTTCTGACCATCTTCGGTTTCAGCACTTGTCGATGGTTCTGCAACTTGCTAAGAACGGTTCGACAACAGACAACACACGACACAAGCAAGTGCCCTCGGTCACCCGACAGAACACCAGACAAAGTATAGTACAACATATACCTATCTACGTGTTTATCGGAATTTTGTTCCCTCTACATCAAGAGGCACATGTGGGACACAAGACTCTTAAAGTAAGAACTTGAATTTTTCACAATTACAACAACGCAACGAATTAGAATACCACATAAAGTTGGCCCCTTGAGAGCACTCTGAACGAGAGCACTCAGCCCAGGTCGTGATGAGGTCAAAATTTTGCCCCGAATCGCCAGCGAGAAACCGAAAGGTTGAGAAGTTACTAGCTGGAACGCACTGCTCAATGCACCTGCATTAGCGTTTACCTTTTCTTTTTTTCTTTAGCGAACGTCAAAGTTGCGCTGTGGAGCAACATGCTCCACTCCAGTAACCGGCCACTTTTAGGCGACGATACCTATGCGGCACCAAGAGCGGCTCACACTTTCGACGTTGCACAAGGGAACAACGATACGGCTTGCTACTGATTGACTCCTCACCGCTTAGCTTGATATCGTGTTCGATCACCGTCGTGTCTCCGGGACGGTCCGACAACACATACCCAAACTCGGAAACAATCTTTCTCAGGTCCTCTTTCTCAGGTCCTTCTTCACTGAAGCTAGGCTCTAGGTTTATCTGCTCCCGGATTACTTTCGATCCCCCTTCAATTACCTCACTAGAACTCAAAATCTCTGCTTCCTCTTCCTCTGAAGCATTCAACAACAGATTTACGACCGCTTGATGTTGAACGCATGGTTTCATCAAGTTGTAAATTTTGTCCGGCCGCCTTCCTAATTTCACTTCATAATTTGTATCGCAAGGCTTCGATAATACTTTGGCGGGCCCTTCCCAATCAACCTCAAGCTTGTTCCTTTTGGGTGGCTGCAGCCGCATTACCTGATTATCAACTTCAAAAGCGCGCTTCTTCCCCGATTTCTCGTAGTGCTCCTTCGACAGCACTTTTGCCGCGTTTTTCTGGCTTTCCACGAGCGCTTGAATTTGGCCTTCCACTAGCGCTTCAATCGAGAGATCCTCACTCTGCCCTCGAATGAGCGTCTCTCGATCAACTCTCGGCAGCTCGCTCCAACTTTCCGCTACAGGCGAGAGCGTTGCAACCCTCTCGCTCTGACTCAATGGCGCCACGTCGTCTCCCCCAGCGCATACCGCGCCGGCCGCTCTCGCGACGGGCCGCTCGCGTGACTGCTCACATGACTCATGCGGAAAATTTCCTTTCTGGGGTTCCGTCGACCCGCCGACAAGGTCACTTGAGAGTTCACCGCATGGAACCAAGTCAAGCTTCCGCGAAAGCTTTCGCGCTTGCGATCGCGTGAGAGCCATGCACGCTAAGTTGGGGAAGAACGATTTGCCCTGCTCTTTGAGAAGCTGCTCTGAGTTGTTGGAGAATAGATAAGGAAAACGATCATTTAGCGCGGCAGACACAGCTGCTTCGGTGCGAAGCTTACCGAACGGGCCTTCAATGACAACCGTGGCGATTGGTAAGCGAACACTCTGCACCTCGGCGACTTGCCTAATCCACGCGCATTCTCCTGTGAAGTCATCCGGAGACACCAATGAAGGATGGACAACGTCCATGGTTGCCGCTGAGTCTCTAAGTGCTCGGCACGTTTTCTCATTGACCCTAATTTCTTGGAGATACGGCTCCAACAACCGAATGTTTTTTCCTGATTCTCGGATCGTTGCGAAGGCAAACTTTTCCTGACAGTTTCTCGCGATGTGCCCTTCCTTTTTACAGTTGTAGCAGATTAGCGGCTTCCGTTTGTTTTCCGGTTCAAATGCCTGTGTGGTAGAAACCTCACTCGATCTCTCCGCTTCTGTTTGCCCTTCCCCTACACTGTCCTTCGTAAGAGACGGGTCCTTTTTGAAATTACGGTGCGGAACGGGTTTCCGTTGATTAGGTTTCCTTGAAAAGCCCTCTTTCTTTTCATCCTTTTCAACACGCGCTGCCCTGCTATGCAACTTTCGGCGAGTATAATACTCCTCAGCTAACTCAGCTGCCTTGTTTAACTGTACGTCTCCAAGTCTGTCCTGCAGCCAAAGTTTGACATCCTCCTCGATGCAGCGGTAGAATTGCTCCAATGCAACGCATTCCACCACTTTATCGCGGTCGTCATAAACACCTTCGCCCTTGAGCCATTCAATCAAATCGGCTTTAAGACGAAACGCGAAGTCAACGTGTGACTCATTCCCCTTTTCAGCATACCGGAACCTTTGCCTGAAAGCCTCGGGTGACAACTTATAACGTCTCAAGAGCACTTCCTTAACCTCGTCATAGCTCTCAAACGCTTCCCTAGACAAGCAAGCTATCGCGTCGGACACTTCGCCGGGAAGAAGAGCTAGCAGGTTCCGCGCCCAAAGAGACTGCTCCAAAGCATTTCGCTCACAGACGTGTTCAAACTTGACGAGATACTTCGTCATGTCCTCGCCTACTACGAACGGTGGCAGTTGGTCCCGAATTCTAAAATTGCTGACCTGAACTGTTGGAGAAGCTACGCTAGGCGCCTGCGAACACTGTAGGATTGCCAATTCTAGTCGTTTCAACTCGAGACGCTCCTGTCTCTCGGCCTCCTCGCGACGTTCGCGCCTTTCAGCTTCTTCGCGAGCTTCGCGCCTTTCAGCTTCTTCGCGAGCTTCTACTTCTCGCCTTTCAGCCTCCTCACGGCGTGCTTTAATATCCACCCAGGCCTCATCGACTTCCTCAGCCGACACTCCCTCATCCTTCATGATCTCAAGGATCGCTTGCTTTCGTTTCGCACGGCCCAAAGTAATGCCGAGTTCCTCACAAATTTCGATGAGTTCCTTCACTTTAAGGTTCTCCATCGTTCACACTAGCCTCTTGCTGTTTGCCCCTGTTAACAATTTACTTGCCGTACCCACTATAAGTCAACTAGCAAGACGCGCAAGCAATTTTTCACTCTCCCGTGTTTACCCCCTCCGCATTAACTTTGGTTTCAAAGCACTTCGACTTTGCTTGAAACGATCAAAGCTCACTCTAATGCTTCACACAGCCCTTCTCTAAACTACTACAACCTGAGCTAGAGCAGTCTGGTGAACTGAGGGGAAAACATCAGGCACTCACCGCATCGATGTCGCTGACGCCGGCCGATCCCGCAGCTGCCAACCACTGTTGCGAAACGACGGACCGATCCCACCGCTGCCACCCCTGTTGAGAAACGGCGGACCGATCCCGCCGAAGCCACCACTGTTGCGAAAGACGGCGACGCCAACACGGCCCCGGAGGCGCCACTGCTTTCAACTCCGCCGGGAAGGTCACCAGCCGTTTGGTAGCGTATGTTTATCAGCTCGCGACTGCTTCTGCGCAGAGCTGATAAGACGAGCGGACGAGACGACGGTGGGTTAAACAAGGTTTATGTACAGCATATATACAGAGGCGTTACAATTTCGGCACTGGGGCCGACAGAGACTCGAAGAGCCGAGCTCTTCTCTCTAACACATAGTTCAGCCTTTCGCCTAAGACCGCTGACTCACACACATGTCGGCACTCCGACACGGGGACGCCTCTCACATAGGACCGCCGATCGCGACACGCCGCAGGGCTTCTTTTATTTACACCGGGTCCAACCAAAGTGTCCAATCAGAAGTGCCGCTGGTCGTCAGAGCAGATTCCGCCAATGGGGGTCGCCGCGCCATGCGTCAGACCACCCGACACGCGGCCGCCGGCTCGCTGTCACGTGCGCCGCTGACTCACTGCACATGGGCCAGAGGGGCGCCGCGCGTGTTCACGCCGTCGAGGTGATCGCGCCAGGCAGACTGCGGGCTGGCCTTGACCCAGATTGCCTTTTTCCGAGGCACGGACGGTTGACGAGGACTCGCTGGCATAACAACGCGCTCGTTTCTTCTCCCCTGCCTTCGCATCGTTGGACGGTTCAAGATGCCTTTTCGATTTCGACCGCGACGGCTGGTGTGTGCTTCTCTATATAGCCACGCGCGGCGTAGCATGTGCCGCGCGATGCATGGCGGCCGTGTTTGGATCGTTCGGCGTCTGCGCGCTAACCCAGTATAAGCTAGCCTAAGCCAACCTAACCTGACCAAACCCAGGCATATCTGAGCCAACCTTTCAGGTCTGGATAGGTTAACACCTAACCAGACCTGAAAATTATGACCGAATGAAAAGGTTGCGAGCTTCTTCTTCATTCACAGTCTCCCTTTTTTTCTTTATTGTTGCCTTTTTTTTTTTTGCAAGCGTGCTTCGATGTCTATAGCTACAAGTGGAGGCGTTTTCGCCCGATGCAGATCAGTGTCCCGGTGCCGCCTTTTGTAATAGCTTATAGTACTAATTATTTGAATAGAGGGGATGTTAGCAGTGCCTTCGAACTGAGATGTAGATTAATCAGTCGAGCTATGGAAAGTTGCGCTTGAAGTGAAAGCGTGTTTGCATTCTCTAATGCACTCTTTAACTATAGAGCACGCTTTATGGATGGTATGGGAGGGGAATGGGGTGGGCTGAAAGAATGTGTTTCGCGTCTGTGCGGCTGTGATGAATGAGGATGGCTTGTTAAAGTGCACTGTTATTCTCCGCTGTAAACCGTGAGAAACTATGCGCCTGCGTATCGCTATTGCCTGAGTTGTCGGCTTTGGAGAATGATTTCCCGAATCGTTTCATGAAACTTCGACGCCGAAATCACAGAAGTAATCAGGAGGTCGTAATTAATGACATCGTCTGTGCAACATTTTTTCGGCTGAAGAGAATCGCGAGCGCCATGAAGTTAGCGTGGAGTGTAACGGCAACTGCGTTGACCGAGCTTGAATGTAGTCTTTAATATTCTATTCGTTCGGGCTCCGCTACTCGTCGGCAGGTTTGTTGCGGTGTAGACAGATGCCTGACTTTGTATACCTGTATCAAAGTACGATGTGTTATACGGGTCCCAGTTCGTTTAGCTCATCACAAGCTATCTGACTTCCGAAAGTCATATTATAATCAAGCGCTTTTCTCATCAACATCTCTGCCTTCAAGTTCGGCGCTTTCCACCTTAGCCATGCTCTATAAAACCACGGACATATATCTCCGTGGCTATATATAGCATGTCTCGCCTCTCGGCGTGTTTTAGTTAGGCGACTGTTCATCGTGTGAGAGCCAGGGAATTGTTGTACTCGGAAAGATATTCAAAGGAAGGAGGTGGTGATGACGTTGGTTTTAATTAAACAACACGAGCAGTACAAGTGCTTACTGGGATTTAAGGCCCTCTATTAACTATGGCGCACATAAACAGACAGCCGGAGTATTGCCGCCTGTTACTGCGCTATTCATGGAGTCGACCTGCCTTCGAGGATTACAGAAAAAAGTCTGGAGAAGAAAGTAAATGGTAGATCAACACACTAAACGGGGAACCACTTGCTCCTTTAGCAATGATCTCGCAGCCTGATATGCAGTATTCGTGAGTTGCAGTAAACACAGTTAGCTGGTATCTTTCTGAAACAAAAAATTGTTTGCCGCGCTTATATCACTGTAGTGTGGCGCCGTTTTTTCTTGCCGCCAGCCAGCGTGACGTCAAGACCTGGTGGTCCGTATACGGTGCTGCCGAGTCGCGAACGTTTCTGGAGACTTCACTGAAGCCTGCTCCTCCTTCGTCTTCGCCGCTGCTTGCTCGCGTCCTC
This sequence comes from Rhipicephalus microplus, assembly GCF_013339725.1. NCBI lineage: Eukaryota > Metazoa > Arthropoda > Arachnida > Ixodida > Ixodidae > Rhipicephalus > Rhipicephalus microplus. The sequence continues at coordinate 181,722,986 of NC_051165.1, read as the reverse complement.
TCCCGCCTTCCTTCTTCGTTTTACAACTCGCCCCCATCTCGCCGCGATCTAATTCTCGCCCCGATCTAGCTCTCAACGGGCGCCTGCAAGAAAAACAATTCACAGCATAGCCACGGAGTGAATGATGCTGAGTGGGGCGAAACGTCCGTACGTACATCCGTAATTCTGGCTGTCCGTCCGTGCGTCCGTCCGGGCTATGGTCCACGCGTCCGTCCGTGCGTCCAACCGTCTGTGCGTCCATCCGGCTGTCTGTTCGTCTGTCTGTCTGTCCGTCCGTCCGTGCGTTCGACCGTCCATCCGTCCGTGTACCCGTCCGTCCGTGTATGCGTCCATGTGTCCGATCGTGTTCGAGAGTGCAGACGGCACGCGCGGGTAACACCGACGGGGTGAGAGCCAAGGAAGCCGGGTGCAAACGTCTTCAACGCGCCCGCCGTTCTGCTTCGTCCATGCCCCACCAATGATTCGCCACGTACGGCGACTATCCAGGAAACTGAGTGAGGCACTCCTTCCTCGCGCACCCAGGCACAACCCGCGCAGCAGCCAATCGGAGAGTAGCGGTACAGCGCCATCTAGAATATCCTCACTCAACTGCAGTTTTGTATGTACTTCTATGAGACAGCGCCGTCTATTATACTGTCGGAGAGATACTGTATTGTACTTGCAGTATGGGCTCCTTTAGGTGTTACTCCATCACTCTAATCTATGACTGCTATATGCTGCTATGCTGCTAAGCTGCTATATGCTGTGCTGGTATACTGCTATATGCTGCTAAGTATGGCTGCTATATGCATGGGCGTGTTGGTATACACTTACGGTGGTGAAGCGCTACAAAGAGCGGAGACCTTGAAAATGTTGTTGCGCTCAAGGTACTTCCTTCTAGTAATTATGACTCGCCATTCGCTTTTTGCGGGCTTGCTTGTAAGCTTCTTTAGGTGTTTTGCGGTTACACTGCCTAAATGAGGTTACTAATGGGGAGTCAACATGTCACTCTTTGTAGCTATGATCCGGTGCGCTCTCTTGTGAAACTTGATTCACTTGGAATTTCCTATAGCGGCTGCGGAGAATTCATGCGCCGTGATACAGTTTAGCTGCTAAGTGGATGGCGGTGCGTTTGTCTAACATTGGTGCCTGTGAGTGATATTAAATAAAAAGAAGAGAAAAGTGGTCCCCGTAACTGTCTCTCAGAGGGAGGACACTTCAACTGTAGCGCACAAGGGGTGGGGGTAAAGGAGGGATTAAAAGGCTAGGATTAAAAGGTAAGGAAATAGATAGAGGAAGGAGAGAGTCAGGTGCAGGGACAGTGAGTGACAGAAAACGACGGGAGTAAGGAGGAGATAAGAAAGATGGAGACGGTCGCAGGAGTCCGGGGAAGGGGTACCACTCGGCGAGAGCTCTTGTCGGCCTCAGGAGATGGCGTAGGGCAGGCCCAGTCGGCCAGAGCTGCGCTGTCGTCGGAGATCGCGGGGGCACAACCAATCGGCACGAAATCCAGAGAGCGAGTCCTGCCTGTACCTTCAAACAACTTCGTAGTGTTATCTTATGCGTTTTTTTCGCTACACATCATCGAATAGTCTATATGTGGTAGAACTCGTAAGTGAAAGAAATAAGTATGTACTCGCAGGAACAGTCATTGAAAATTTTTCCTTCGTTGGGCTATCGTGCGTTGAAAACGAACCATTTCCAAAAACGCAGTTTTGAGCGGAACCAACATAATGAATTAAAATAGAAAATCTATGCGCGCTTTAATATCCCCATGCCGGTCGCACTGCCGTATTTGTAACATTTGCAGAGATTAGAACCAGACACTCACCTCACAGGTCATATAGTAACTACGATATCTCCATGTGTCTATACTTTCCCTTACTTCTGTAGTAATAATTTTTTTAATCTATCGGTCTGAATATAAAGCGTTCATTTTCTCTGTTGACGACGTAGGCTTTTCGCTATTCAACAAAATCGCTGTGAACCCAAAATGTAAGCAGGACATGTAGGCAAGAATGTATTTATGTTGTGCGAGACGTAGAGTAATAGCTGACGTTGCTGTCAATCAAGTTCTATCATTAGGAGCTTTTAGAATACCGTTTTCAAGCGCTGTGGGTGTAGCGGGCGCCGTGTGAGTTTTAGAATAGCGTTTGCCCTGCTGCAAACCGCAACGCACGATCGCAGCGACACCGTAGCCTCGGAGCCAGCGTTTGCGGGCCACATGCGGGCCGCGATCGCCGCACGCTATTTCGGATTTCCTGCGCGCGGGCCGCGAACGCCGACTCGCGTTACGACGCATGCGCAGTGGCAGCGACCGCACCGCAAGGGCTCGTGGTGCGCTGTTCTAAAACTCCCTGTTGTTGATTACGTATGTCATTAAACAGTCGTTAGGGCTTCAAATGTCGACGAGTTCCGTTAACGTTTAGCCTATTGCATGCTGTGCTCTTGTCTTAGTATATTGCTGCAAGCGCGTGGGGTTTAGGATGACGGAAATCTCGGCTGCTTCATAAGTTTACATCACAAAAGAAGACCTGTGCCAACACGGACGCAACAGACTCTTGGCCGTGTTTGGACGCATGTACCTTCTTTCATGACGCATGGTGTGTTACATATGTGTGCAGTACTCAGATGCCGTCTATGTAGGATTGCTCGGTGTTTATGCACGTATATAGTTCCATGCATTTAAAATGGTTCTAGAGCGCGTGCGAGAAAATCACTGCGACTCTATAGCGCCTCGCATCACCACGCAAGTAGGGCCGCTCTACGCGATTGGATGTCGATCACATATCGCGGTGTGCGTGTCGTCAGTATTCATTTATTTTCAACGTTTCGCCTGGAATTCTCATCAGCGTCTGTGCCCCACTTTGAACGGGAAACAATATCCACAGCGAGAAAAGAGAGCGAAAGAGAGAGAGAGAACTGAAGTGAACAACCAAAATTACGTCGCACAAATAGGAAAGCATGCAAGATTAGTGGTAAGGAGGAATCAGAGGTCTTTGAGGGGGAGGGGAGTACGACAATGAATGGAGGGGCCGAGGTCGGAGATGTCGACCTCCTCTCCTCTTTCGGTCTCTCTCCCTCTCTCTGCCTCTTTCGTCGAGGTTATGGTACGCATTTCAATAAGAATTGATGCGCCGTTTTCTCGAACGTTAGCGGCGATGGCGAAGAAGTACTGCAAAGTATATATATAAAAAAACGCGGACTGACCATGCATGTAGCCACGCTTGTCCACGAGAGCGGCGTTGTGCGGGACACCGTATAGATGGCGTTTTTCTTCTGTTCTTTCTTCTTCTTTTTTCTCGCCTTCTTTCCGCATCGCGGAAGAAAAGCTTTTCGCGTCGGCGACAAAAAGACCGCCGCTTCCTTGCCTCCCTGCTTTTCGGGAACTGCGGCGCCCTTATCCTTTCGGCCGTCACGTGGACCACGCGCCGCATTTCGCGCTTCGCATTACTTTGTCGACCGCCTTTTGTGCGTGCGCAGTGGGAAAAACCAAGAGGTTTGGAGGGAAGCTGCTATTGAAAGGAACACGAGGTGGCACGCCGCTGAAGAGGACGCTGCAGGCGTGTAGCGGGGGCGACGATGCCGATGATGGTGATGAGCTAGAGGAAAAGGAGGAGCAAGAGGAGGCGGAAATGTTCGCGAAGATGATGCCTGCGCGGAGGGGAACGCTTAAAAGCGGCTCCAAGAAACAAAACTGATTCGCGGCCGGTAGTTATAGCGCGAGAACAAACCGACGACACAGACACAAGAAGGACACGAAGGACACGAGCGCTAACTTCTAACCTTCGTGTCGTTCGTGTCCTTCCTGTCTCTGTGTCATCGTTTTTGTTCTCGCGCTATAACTACCGTCATACCATACCAACTAGCCCAAGCTGCCACACTTCTAAGTTATGATTCGCAGCGTTTTGTCTCCATGCGCTTACAGTTGTCGATTAATTCGCCACCGCATGGGGCATTTCCATCTTCCCGGTTAACTCATTCGGTAGAGCGACCGCCCCAAAAAGGCTTTTGTCTGGGGACTGGTCCCCTACGACTTTTTTGGCAATTATAAGAAGCTTTAATTTCTGAGGAATCGGCATTTAATTTCTTTGTGGGTTTGTGCTACAAACAGGCAGTTGTCAATTTCACTTAAAAACATGGCTTGCGAAGGTCGCGAGGTAACGACCACCTCCCGATCGAATGTTTTTGACTCCTAGGAGGCGTTGCTGTAAGCGATGTTACCAATTAGGAATAAATAGAATTTTTTAAAATTTCTCTGAATTAGTATTTGCTTTGGTGCTTATGTTGCAGTTGTCGATTCCAGTGACAATTTTGCGTCGGCACATGCTAGTGACAGATATCCTCAAATGCGGTACCAGTCGTTGGATATTTGTTTTCAGTAGTGTAAAACATGTGAAATGTGCTTAGTGGTTACCGTGGTTCATGGGGCCGACAATTTGTCGCGCTTTATGAAAATCCGCTGGAGAAAAAAAGAAAGTAATGAAATACGTAACGTAAAACATATCCATGGAGTGAATGATGATGAGAGGGGCGAAGCGTCCGTCAACCCGTCCGTGCTTCCGTCCGTTCGTTCGTTCTTGCTTCTGTCCGTCCGCGTGACAATCCGCGCGTCCGTCCATCTGTCCGTCCGTCTTCTAGTCTGCCTGTCCGTCCGTCCGTGCGTCCATCTAGTGAACCCTCCAAGTACCCCCATCTCGTATCCCCTCTGACACTTACCCGCTCCGCGCGTCCATCCATCCATCCATCCATCCATCCATCCATCCATCCATCCATCCATCCATCCATCCATCCATCCATCCATCCATCCGTCCGTCCGTCCGTCCGTCCGTCTGCTAGTCTGTCTGTACGTCCGCCCATGCGTCCGTCCGTACGTCCATCTAGTGAACACTCCAAGTACCGCCATCTCGCATCCCCTGTGACGCATACCCGCTCTAGAGCGGGTGTGTGCCACGGGTGGCTGCGTACGACAACAACTGAGGAAGCACAGACCAACACCCTAAAGAGCTTCGCCCCTAAAAACACGGCTGATCCCCTATATAGGAATCGGTGATCGGTATAAAACGAAAGTGAAACGTGTCTTCGCAGGGGTAGTTGAGCGTTGACTGTGCAGTTGTTTAAGCAACAGGCAACAAATAGCAAAGTCACGTTAGGAACGGCCAACAGCTCTAAACTTGTCGCGCTCACCTCGAGCTGAAAGCACGCGCGAAATTAGCACACACAGGATGAGCGCAGACTGACAGCTGTCACAGCTCGACACTTATATCGCGCTGTTCAAACAGAAAGAAACGGGCACGAAACGAGTGCACAAGTATACACAGGACAAGCGCGAACAACTGTCACAATTCTTCCTGCGTCGTGTGTTATATAGCAGCGCGCTCCTTTCGTAAACGCGGCCGTGGCAGCGTGCGAAGTGACCTTCATCCCCTCCCAAATTACGAATCTGATAAGCGGAAGCGCAAGAGAGACCACGCTCCGCGGAGGCGATGGCCTTGAGAGCGTGTCCAACGCGAACTTTAGCGCCATCTCGCCGCTGATAACAAAACGCGCAAAAGTTTCCAAGCTCCGAGGACTGCCAAATGGTGTACGATGTATATAAATGACTTGCCGTTAGCATTCCAGACAACGTACGCTTTGTCGTATGGTGGTTAGCCCCGCGCGCTGAAAATTGAGAGGTTGCTGGTTCGATTTCACACGACAGATGTTAGTTTTTTTTTTCTTTGCGATATCATAGTATACATTTTTCAACGTCACTTCTGTGACGGAAGTACGTCAGCAGAGCCGTGGTGGATCCACCACGGCGTAAAACACTTTCGTGTTAAAAAAAACAAAAAACGTGAAGAAAGGTCCTGCGGTTTGTATAAAATGAAAAAAGTATGGCTTAACAGCCGAATAGTCATCGGTACTTAGTCGTATTTCACATTGAACGTTAAAAAACCCCAGGTCGTAGAAATTTCCGGAGCCCTCCACTACGGCGTTTCTCATAATCATATGGTGGTTTTGGGACGTTATACTGGGAATATCACGTCATTGAATATTGGTTACGGTTAGCGTAGCGCAGCCTTGCAAACATGACGAGATTTTAATTAGGCGTCTCCTGACCTCTTCTCATTTCTATATTTAGGTATACCTCAGTGGAAAAAAATAGAAAAAACTGCTCTGAAGTGAACACTTCGTCAAGTCCGCCAACTGCGCCGCTTTTTTTTTTTTATTCTTAAAGTATTCTTTAGACTTTCATGGCAAAACCATCTTGCCTCGGATTTTCCTCTCAACTTGCGAGCGCAAACATGTATCTACGCCAATCGGGAAAGTTAATTAGCTCCTTCTCAGGACAACATTTCTACTGCGGAGAAACGAGCACGTGCGGTATAATGTATGTCACGCGTGAAAATAGCTTCAGAACATTCTAAAACCATCAAAATCGCGGTATACGTGTACTTACCACGCAGCTCAATTTTGCCGAGAGGAGAAACAATAAAAGTAGTCGAGATCCCGCCTACTGTGCCAACGCGTCGACCGTGCAGAACCCAAAACAGAAAAAAGAATTGTGAGCCTTAAAGAAACAACGAAAAACATTTTAAAGCTTCTGAACCTGCTTACATAGCCCGAAAACAAGTTATAATGTGCTCTATGAGCACCGCGAAGGGGAAAAAAAAAGAGAAACAGCTGTGGTCGGGGCAGGACAACTTTAATTAAGAGAAACGACGGAGCTTCAAGCTAACCAGCAACACATAAAGAAATTTCGAATAGATATTTATAGTAGACACTAGCGCAAACAAGCGGAAGTTGCTGATCAGACGACATGCAAGGAAACAAAAATGAGAGAAAATGTATTCTAGGTGTTGTTTTTCTTTGTTTTATTTGTTGAAGACGGTGGACGTAATGGGATATGCAGGGAGAGAAGATTCACGAAGCCGAAAAAAACGGTTGATTCGTCCTTGCTTCCTTTATTATTATTCTGCCGAGAACAAGAATCTTAAAAGAATGAACAGTAATAAAAACTGAGTATATTAACGTCATCCTCGAGGAAATGAGGAAAAATGAGCTTTGTTGGTGAAGGCCGTGCTGTCGAAGTTCCACCGGCTCGTTCTCGCTAGTTGCGTGCAGTGCGGTTAGTGCGCCCGAGTTCGTGTCAGCAATGACACAATGACACAATAAACAATGACACTTCGCTGCCTGTTTTCAACGTGGATACACTCTAACAATGATGAAGTAAAATGGGTGTTTTTTTTTTTTTGTCTCACAACGATAATCTTCAGCCGGCTTGCCATGCGCTTGCTTTCTTGAAAACTGGGCGCTGGCCACTTTCCTATCAAGAACGGTATGTCACGCTGATTACACGCATCTCGTTCGTGACCTGCAACTGCCGGGCGCGTCGCGATAATGCAAGTAAAGGTACACGCAAAATAGATGACGATTAATGTCGTGAGAGGAAAGGACACCCTTTTTACTCGATCATTTATTAGAGTACAGTGCTCAACTCGGCTGTCTATAACGACGGAGCGTCGCGCGCGGAACAGCACGGGCGACATCTGCAGTCGCAAATACGCCACTTCTTGGCATGCGCGGCGTTAATGATGTGCCTGCCCTGCAGTTTTGCACCCTTCTTTATCTCCGCGGCCGCGATGGCTGGTTTGGCCGTCGAAGCGCTGTGAACATTACAAAATCGAAATAAAACAACAACAAAAAAGAAATATTCTCGCTTCGTGATATCATATCACAGCGACAACGGTTTTACTTCGTCTTTCTTTCTTGGTTTAAATGCAAAGCATTTCTGCACATGCAAATGCAGCTTCCGTCGTTATTGGCAACAGAGTTGAGCACTGTACAAGCTCGCGCCCGTTTTGCGCTCTTAATGATTTGGCTATGACACCTACAGTGAGTGAGGCGTCTCTTGGACACAGATTACAATGTAAGAAGAATGACATTTTAATGTAGTTGCGCTGAGTGTAAGGTCCGAAGGACTTGGGTCAAACAGGACAAGTAGAATGAGTACAGATAAAATCACACTTCTTAGAGCGCGTAGCCGGCCACTTCAGCTGCCGTTTTCTGCAGAAATATGCAAAGACTGACGCCGTAATGCTACCGAACATACTCATAGCATGTTCTAAGTAGTTTTTAGTAATAAAAGCATGAATTAAGGCTTGCAGCTAACAAGAATCAGCAGCTGCCGGCCAACAACAGACTAGTGTGATTCCGTCCGTGCTTGCGCACATACTTCCGCTGCTACCGCTGTACGTATAGTCTTCCGCGCGTTTCGCTCAACGCAACGTACATTAGAATGCCGCACCAACTAACACCAAGTTCAAGCTACGGTGAGCGTTATTCGGAGCAGCGAGCCCTGTATTCCGAGTTCCTTCGCCGTGGAGTGGCCGTGGCTGCGACTTTAGCCGACGAAATCTGTGGCCTTTTCTGCACTGCACAGCTGTTGTGAGGCGGAGGAACCTTCACAGGAGTCCCGTAAAGTACCGCTGGTCGATGGTTTCTAGGTGTTCGTGTGTGTAGCGCGGAAGAGAATACCAAATGAGCACACGTACAAGAAGAAGAGGATGTTCGTAAAGAAGTAGGGGAGATGGTGAAATACCAGGGTGCACAGTTAATAAAACTCGTCGTCCGCTGCGGGAAAGATAATTCGCGCCAAAATTGGAAACACCTCGTCGTCGGCTCGGCGGCGACAGCAAAAACAGTCGTCAGCGCTTTTCGGTACCCTATGGGATCGACTGGGCTTCGGCCTAATTTGCCACTATCGTACTTTGTTCTATATCCTCTATTGCACTCGATTCTTTATTTCCGATTTTTATTGGTTTCCGTGCTTAGTAATACGCACAGCGTAGGCATTAGGAAACGCTTAGTGTGGAAGCCAGACGAATGCGAAAGAAGGCGTGTCAGTAGAAAGTTAGGGAGGGGGTGAGGATAACCTTTATTACGTCACAGAGTCTTCACCGCCTGTGTACCTTCAGCCGCTTTTGTTTCCGCGCATTCCTGCCCACGGCAAGTTATCTTTTCACTCACTTTTCTTTGTTCACATTTACCTTACAATTCGGTCTAATAACCTCCCCTATACTTTCCTTGGCATCATTATCTGTTAGATTTTATTAATATTCTGTCAAAACACGGAAAAACGAGCCGTTAAGTATACACTTCTTTCTCATATATATATGTATATAAATAATAAATATATATATATATATATATATATATATATATATATATATATATATATATATATATATATATATATATATATATATCAAGGATGAGGCATGCTTACTACAAAGTCGAATTTCGCCTAGACCATGACGTGTCAAACTCACCCTAGCGAGCGCGCCGCAGTCACAAAATTTAGCTTCACATGAGCCCCCACAGTCAACTGGATAGGAGGGGAGGGGAAGTGGGGCAGGCAGAGAGAGATCGGCCAAAATGTCGCGTAACGTTGCCTTTTGAACGAATGCCATTCCGAAATCTCCGTATATGGTTCATTTCCGGAAGAGATTTGACGTCGCGTATCGAAAAACATTTCGACATTTTGATCTCCGCAATTTCGACGCCGATTCTGAAATGTGGAGTCTTCGTTCTTACGGTGACGTTTTAAATCACAGTGTCCACGTGGGGTGCCTCACAAAAGAGTGCTCTAAACCAGTCCCGTCTGTGTAGCTTAGTAAAGTTAAAAAGTTGGGCGAGCCGATGATAAGGCGGCAATGCGGGCTCGTTGGTTTCGTTCACTTGCATTCATATTTGTAGCGCATAACGGAAAGGCACGGAAACACACGAAGTAACAAATAAACAGGAACGTTTCAACCTGACTCCCGGTCATGATCCCCCTTGACTGGCATAAATTTGCTCATTTGCGCTGTGTTTAAACGGGAGCGTTGCTGCGTGCTGGGAAGATGTGGCGCAGTTCGGTTACAACTGAGCAAAAACGATGAGAGACAGTAAGAATAAAGTTCTTTCTGTTCTTGCTTGATTCTGTCTAGTTGTAAGCTTGCGCCACGTTGTTGAAAAAAAATGCATCATTATTGATTGATATGTCGGGTTTAACCTCCCAAAGCCACCATGTGACTATAAGAGACGTTGTAGTGAAGGACTCCGGAAATTTTGACCACCTGGGGTTCTTTATCGTTCAATGTATATTACGACTATGTAACGATGACCATTAGGCTGTAAAGCCGTACTTTTTTACATCTTATACAAACCGCCGCTCCTTTCTTCACATTTCTTGTTTTTTTAACACGAAAGTGTTTTATGCCGGGATCCACCACGGCTCTGCTGACGTATTTCCGTCAAGGAAGTGACGTCGAAAATGTATACTAATATATCGCAAGGAAAAAAAAACTAGCATCTGTCGTGCGGAATCGAACAAGCAACCTCTCGATTCTCAGCGCGTGGGGCTAACCACCATAGCACAGATCGTACGTTCTCAGGAAGGCGAACGGCAAGTCATTTATGTACATCATACACCGTTTGGCAGTCCTCGGAGCTTCGATACTTTAGCGTGTTTTCGTTATCAGCGGCGAGATGGCGCTAAAGGCTCGCGTTGGACGCGTTTCTAAAACCGTCGCCTCCACGGAGCGTGGTCTCTCCTGCGCTTACGCTTATCAGACTCGTAATTTGGGAGGGGATGAAGGTCACTTCGCACGCTGCCACGGCCGCGAAAGCACACGCACCTACAACATTCCCACCTCCATCGGAAATGCAGCCGCCGCAGCCGGGATTCGATCCCGCTACCTGTGGGTCAGCAGCCGAGTACCTTAGCCACTAGACCACCGCGGCGGGGCAACGATGTATCATTAGACCAAACATAACAGTACTCTTTTACGTCGCGCCTCTGGCGCAAAAATACACACACAAAGAAAACAATTAAGAGGGATGAAATCTATAGTATAAAGGAAGCTACCGCGTGCAGTATGATGCTGCTGAATAATAACCGTGCAATAGGAAGATACGCTTTATCTATTAGGCATGCAACCTAAAACAAAAGATGTTCAAGCACTAAAAAATTATATGAAATCAGGTACCGACTTCAAGGGAGCGAGTAATGAGGGTATCCAAGAAGAGTGCCCTAGCCTTCCCCTCCCCCGCCTCCGAAATGTGAATCGAGGGGGTCTTTTATCCAGAATAAAAATACGAGTTTTTCCAAGACCTTTAACAAGTGTCCCTTTCTCCCCATTGGAAAAAGTCTTATATCTACTCTCTTGCGAAAAGGGCTTCTTTGCGAAGTTCCCCGGGAACCATTGTACCGAAATCCATAAAATTTTGTTACCAGGGCTTTACGAGACACATTGGTATAAAATTGCGGCTTATAGGGACCAGTACTCGCGAATTTCTTTAGTTTCATTCTCTCCGCCTAGCGGGGGCTGTCCTACGGCAAGTCGGCCGGAATCGATTAGCCTCCCTGTGGTCTTATAAAAACTAACGGCGCATGCTGAAGCTCGTTTCAGTATAAGTCGCACACCGTGCCGCTACACATATTAACTCGGTCGTTTGTTTCCCGCGCGTAAAGTCGAGCCTCGAATCGCAAAACCTCGGTACACCACCGCGGACACACTGCTTCATCCTGGATCGCAATTAAACTCTATTAAGCTTCGCTCTATAGAGGACTATACGGCCGCGAGGGAAAAAAATATTAATGAAAAGAAAGGAAGGATACGTGAGCGCTTCTGAGCGCCCTATTTCGAAAACATATGTCTTCATTTATATATGGGGCTAGACTATGCATACTTGATTACGTCGTGAGAAAGTAAGGGGTGTTTCTGTTAGCGGAGATGATTATTCCTGTAATGATATGAAAGTAGTTATTAGTTTAACGAAGCCAGTAGGAAGTGTATCTGAACAAAGCAGTGCTGCTCGCTTTTGGTCCTCGGGAGAAAGAAAAAGAAAGTTTCTCGATTCGCTTTTTACGCTAATGGCCACGTGCGGGTTTTCTTCCTCCGTCGCATTTCTTCTTGTCCAATTTGGGTGTGGCACGGTCGCTGTAGAATGAAAGATAGAGAGAAAGGAGCACGAAACGCTAAAAAGCTCGAAATGAGTACTTTACATAAAAATGTTTTGTCCCTGCGTTTCGACCGGTACCCTGCCCTGCTGATAGAGTCCAAGCAGTCATCATTAGAGCTTGTGCATATCTCGAATAACACGGTGCAAAACAGTTCTCGATGAGCGCCTTTATAGATGTCCTGGCACACCTTGCCTCTGAAGTGCCGGCGTCGGAACATCAGACAACAACAGTCAAGTAGCAAGCGTCTACCGTCCGCTTTCTTTGTTGCTATTTTTTTTCAAGCGTTTCGGCAACTTCGCCTGATGGCGCTACGCTAATTGCTTTCCCATTGTGCCCACCCGACTCGTCATTAGTTGACTCGCTCCATTTAGACACGCGAAGCGGCGTTGATTGTGCTATCCGTTGCGTGGTGGTAGCGGTTATAAGAGGAGAAAGGCACCTAGTTTCTGCAGCCCGGTCGGGAGCACGGCGCAGTGCCTAACCGTTGCGTCGAGGCGTTACACCAGCCAGCGCCGCCTTCGCTCACCCTTTCCTCCGCTCGTGCCCGAGTCGCGCTCTCCTCAATCTCCGCGCGTTAATTCCGTGCACCGTGGCGAAGTTTGGAATCACGAACTGGAGCAGCAAGCGAGGTGTATGGAGAGACGCTGCCATATCGTGCCCATCCTCAGATAGCATTAGTGAAGTTACTGACGTTACATTCGTGGTGGTATCGGTGAAGGCGAGATATATTGGTCGCTTTATAGGATATGCGGTGTGTCGATGGTGACAAACATGACAGCCAGGATGATGATGGCAATGATGATTATGAGGAGGAGGGTACCTGCTGGTCCCTCGCACACATTTCGTGTTTTTTTTTTTTGGGGGGGGGGGGGGAGTGAAGCTTCTTAGGGTCTAGCCATGTCTGCCGTCGTCCCTCGATGACAATGACGATGACGCTGATGAAGAACAAGCGCGTTCTTGACCACACATTCTTTTCTGCCATCACTGCACAGGACATGCAAGGCACCTACTGTACAGGATGACGATTACGATAAAGAAGATACTGAAGATCACGGACAACAACTGGCTTGTGCAGTATATGACGTCTCGATATGCTCTACGTTGCATTTGACATGACTGGAAACAACCAACAACCACCATGAGAACGTGCCCAGACCTCGTCTTTGCCAACATCAGGCCAGATTCGATACCACAAAGCAGTAATAATATGGAAGGCAAAACGAAATTCACAACTCAACACAACACGCAATTGATGACCAATAAACGTTGTATACAACTGTAAACCGCTTTGTCGCCTATTTACATGTGTGCGTGGTCAATGTCATGAGTGATTTACGGCAAGATAGAACGATATCCCACCGCTTCACTCAATCATCATCATTCACTTCGTGGGTGTGCTGTGATTTTTTTCATTTTTACACACACACACACACACATATATATATATATATATATATATATATATATATATATATATATATATATATATATATATATATATATATATATATATATATATATATATATATATATATATAGTACCGGAGAGCTCTGTGCCAGCGTGAAAGAAGACGTTGACGTCCGTGTGGCTCGTGCTTGCCGGGTTCCTGCCTGTACCAGCTTGTTGCGGCTAACGCTTCTTGATTAATAACAAGTGTTTTTACGTGAACTCGCTCGTTGCATTTGGTGGAGGTGCTGGGTAACATCCTGGAGCTCCGCAGCCGTAAGCTACCATCTGATTCCGCAATGACCTAGTGCGTTGATCCCCCACAAGCCTCTTCCACGTCGCCGCCTGTCATGTGTCCTGGCGTACTTCGTCTGCGTGACCCACCAGTCTACAACGGCACTGAAGATCACGATGTCGAGGACTGGCTGGCAGAGTACGAGCGTGCCAGCGTGATTAACAGGTGGGATGACCCTGCGAAGCTGACTCACGTCATCTTCTATCTGACAGATTTGGCCAACCTATGGTTCACCAACCACCAAGCCGACATCCCCACCTGGTCGGTTTTCAAGGAGACTGTGACCTCGTTTTTCGGTCGTCCAGCTATGCGCAAGCTTCGCGCTGAACTTGGCCTGCGGGGACGATTTCAGCGAAACGGTGAGAGGTTCACGAGCTACATTGAGGATGTGATCGGCCTCTGTAGGTGAGTGAATGCGAGGATGACGGAGGCTGACAGAATAAAGCATATAATGAAAGGCATTGATGACGACGCTTTTCATATGCTTGTGGCCAAAGACCCACAGACCGTCACGGCCGTGATTCAGCCCTGTCAAAGTTTTGATGAGCTGCGCAAGCTGCGAATTTCTACACGTCGCGCTAATACGCAAACGGCAGATATTTTGGCTTTGGAGTGGAAAAGTGGCACCGACTACACCGTATTGATGCCTCAAATTCAACAGTACATCCGCGAAGAAGTTGCTCGACAGCTCTCTTTTGTGACCACCATCGACGAGACCCCCACAGCACTGGACCACTCACTTCGCCGTGCTATTCAGACGCAAGTTGCCGAGGCTCTCCCTTCGCCCGCGTCCCAAATATCAGGTACTGCACCGCTGACTTATGCAGAAGCCGTCCGCCGACCTCCTGCCCAACCGCCGCTCCCTTCATACAGTCCAGCCGCCAACTACTACAGGTCGCCTGTTTCAGTTTATCCGGTAAATCAACCCTTCTCGCCACCTCGAGCACCTGTTAACTCTTGGCGTACTCCGGATAACCGGCCAGTCTGCTACAACTGCGGTATTCCAGGGCATGTCGCGCGCTACTGTCGTCGCCGTATAGATTCTATTTTAATGAGGCTCAGCATTCCGCCAACGTTCCTCGGCAACCAGAATCACATGTTACACCTGATGCACCTGACCGCCGCTCACGTCGACCAGACTTCAGCCGACGTCGATCTCCTTCACCCCGTCTTCGGTCTCCTTCTCCCATGCTTCGCTGTTCCAACCATGCCCAGGAGGAAAACTAACAGTCGCAGTTCCCGAGGAAAGAACTGCGCCACCGACGAAATTTCCAAGGCCTCATCTTTCGCCCCCTAACGAGATTGCCGTGTTTGTGGACGGTTTCGCCACAACTGCTCTTGTCGACACAGGTGCCGCTATTTGTGTAATGAGTGAAGTGTTATGCCGCAAACTAAACAAAGTGATGACTCCACTGGTTGATATTTCCTTACGCACAGCGAGTTCGCAGCACGTCCAGCCTTCTGCCACATGCACTGCTCGTGTTCTGATTCAAGGGGTGATGTACATCGTTGAACTTGTCGTCCTTCCGCATGCGTTTCATGAAATCATCCTGGGATGGAACCTTCTTTCCGCTAATCATGCGGTTGTCGACTGCGCCCGTGCACAACTCGTTTTGTTTCCGTTCAGCACGACATTCATAGATCTCCCTTTCTCGCCTAAAAAGGTGACCGTCGCATCTGACGTCGTCATATCTGCTTTTTAGGTCGCCGTGGTCTCTATTTTTTGCAACTCCGTCCCTGATTCAACTGGCCTCTTTATTCCGTCGCAAGAATACGCTCGTCGCCGGAACCTTGTCGTCCCGTTTGCCGTCATAACGCTTGCCGATAGTTCCAGTGCCATGTACGTGTGCAATCTGTTCCCTTGTCCTGCTACCTTATTACATGGCGAATGTATTGGGCATCTTGACGCTTATGATGCCATCTTTCCTTTCGATGCCCCTTCCGATACGATGCCGATGTCCGTGGATGCTGTCACGGCTGCCACCGCACCCTCACTACATGACGAAGACGTTCTGTCGCGCAGCGTGAACACCTGGCTTACTCAAGACCAGCGCAATCAGCTCATTCAACTACTTGACCGTTTCCGCGCCTCCTTCGACCACGGACAACCTCCCTTGGGACGCACGTCAGTTGTCGCTCACAATACCGACACCGGTCATCATAATCCACTTCGTCAGCGCCCCTACCGCGTCTCCCAGGCTGAGCGTGACGTCATCACTCAACACGTCGATGAGATGCTCCAACGTGGTGTCATTCAACACTCGCACAGTCCTTGGGCTTCGCCAGTGGTCCTTGTGCGGAAAAAAGATGGCTCGATTAGGTTTTGCGTGGATTATCGGCGACTAAACAAGATCACACGCAAGGATGTTTATCCCCTGCCACGCATTGATGACGCCCTGGATTGCCTTCAAGGTGCGGAGATTTTCTCTTCACTGGATCTACGCTCTGGATATTGGCAAGTGCCAATGGCCGAACCAGGCCGTCCAAAAACGGCGTTTGTGACTCCTGACGGCTTATATGAATTTAATGTAATGCCCTTCGGTCTTTGCAATGCGCCGGCGACTTTTGAAAGGATGATGGACAGTGTCCTCAGGGGACTTAAATGGCATATCTGTCTTTGCTATTTAGATGACATAGTTGTCTTCTCTACAAATTTTGAAACTTTCCTTTCCCGTCTGGACCAAGTTCTCCAGTGCCTCCACCGATGTGGTTGCAACTGAACTTCAAAAATTGTCATTTTGGCGCCCGCAAACTCACATTTCTCGGCCACGTTGTCTCAAAATAAGGAATATCGCCAGACCCCGCGAAACTGCGTGCCTTTGCTGAGTACCCCAAGCCTACCACCCTAAAGGAGCTCCGTAGCTTCGTAGGCTTGTGCTCGTATTTTCGGCGTTTCATCCGCAATTTTGCTTCTATAATCGCCCCCCTAACTCAGCTTCTTTCCAGTAGCGCGGACCTCTCGGGCTGGAATTCCTATTGCGATGTCGCATTCACGACGCTGCGCCGGCTACTCACGTCTCCACCAGTTCTCCGCCACTTCGATCCCAATGTTCCTACTGAAGTTCACATGGATGCCAGCGGTGTCGGCCTCGGTGCCATTCTCGCTCAACGCAAGGATGGCTGCGAGGAGTACGTTGTCGCCTATGCCAGCCGTACCCTAACAAAGGCAGAGTCCAACTATTCCGTCACGGAAAAGGAGTGCTTGGCTATCATTTGGGCTATTGGAAAATTTCGCACTTACCTTTACGGACGCCAGTTTGATGTTGTCAGAGATCACCATGCCTTATGCTGGCTAGCGTCCATGAAAGACCCGACTGGCCGTCTCGCTCGTTGGGCTTTACGCCTTCAGGAATACGACATCCGTGTTGTTTATCGCTCAGGACGCAGACATTCAGACGCCGATGCCCTATCCCGTTCTCCGCTGCCTCCTAATCTTGCCTGCTTACCAACTGCCATCTGCGACTCTTCATCGCTGAGCATCACCGACATGCCAGCCGAGCAGCGCAAGGATCCCTGGATCAATTCTCTGCTCGAATTCCTCTCTCACAGTTCGGTAGAATCGACTTCACGGTCCCTCCCTCGTCAAGCAAGACACTTTGCTGCCCGAGAAGGCTTGTTGTATCGCCGCAATTACGAGACGGATGGCCGTAGGTGGCTCCTTGTCATCCCCCGTCATTTGCACTCGGACATCTGCGCTGCCTTTCACGATGACCCCCAGTGTGGCCACGCTGGAGTATTCAAGACCTACTCTCGCCTTCGTCTAAGATACTACTGGCGCGGCATGTATTGGCATGTTCGCCAGTATGTTCGGTCATGTGCCACGTGTCAACGCCGCAAGACGCTTTCTCACAGCACTACTGGCCCTTTGCAACCCTTAACCTGTCCAGCGAGACCATTCGACCGCGTCGGAATTGATATTTATGGTCCTCTACCCAACACTCCTCGAGGCAACCGGTGGATTATCGTCGCCGTCGATCATTTGACACGCTACGCCGAAACATCTGCGCTGCCTGCTACCACTGCAAAAGACGTTGCGTCCTTTCTTCTTCACCATCTGATTTTGCGGCACGGTGCACCTCGTGAATTACTGAGTGACCGTGGACGCGTGTTTCTCTCGAACGCCGTCGACGAGCTGCTCAAGGAATGTCGCACTGTTCATCGGAAAACCTCGGCATACCATCCTCAAACCAATGGCATGACAGAACGCTTTAACCGTACCCTTGGAGATATGCTTGCCATGTACGCATCTGACGACCACACTAATTGGGACCAAGTGCTCCCTTTTGTAACGTACGCGTACAACTCTGCGCCACAAACAACCACCGGCTTCTCTCCTTTCTTCCTCCTGTACGGACGTGAACCATCATGCTCCATGGACACCATTCTCCCGTACAGACCTGACGTTTCCGAAGCGACGCCCGTTCCCGAAGCAGCTGGTTATGCCGAAGAGTGTCGTCAACTCGCTCGCTCGTTTACCGCGCAAGACCAATGGCGCCAGAAAACTGACCACGATGCCTCTGCATCTAGTGCCCACTATAACCCAGGAATGTTGGTTTGGCTCTGGGTCCCGTCTACCCCTCCCGGTCTTTCCCCAAAGCTTTCGTCGAAATACCATGGCCCCTACCGTGTGGTGCAACAAACATCCCCCGTCAACTATGAAGTTGAGCCCATTGATCCACCTTCGGACCAACGCTGCCGTGGGCGTGAAACGGTTCACGTATCACGCCTAAACCATGCTATGACCCCCCTGTCGTGTCATTTCCTTAGATCGCCAGGTTGGCTCTTTCCTGCGCGGGGAGTAATTGTACCGGAGCATAGTGGCGCCAGCTCTGTGCCAGTGAGAAAGAAGACGTTGACGTCCGTGTGGCTCGTGCTTGCCGGGTTCCTGCCTGTACCAGCTTGTTGCGGCTAACGCTTCTCGATTAATAACAAGTGTTTTTACGTGAACTCGCTCGTTGCAATATATATATATATATATATATATATTGTTAAGTTTGGCCTGGAAATTCATCTGGGCAGTCGCCGTTGTGAGTAAGCCGGTCCTATGGAAAGGCTCTCAATCCCTTCGGCGCCCAGTCTGACAGACGCTGTCGAAGATTTGAGCAATTATCCAGACCAAACAGCAAGCAAAGGCGAGTTCCCGTCCTTCAAATGCGGACCCTTTTGTCGTCCCTTCAAGTAGAAGCGGTGACTAATGGACTCGGCGACTCATCGGGCGACAGGAAAGCTGGCGTGAGCGGCGCCAGAGCTGACGGCGGAGCGGCGCTTCTTTAATCCTCAGTCAAGTAGCCGACCGGCCGACTGCCTATGCCCGCCAGGCATTGTCCCTGCTGGCCGGAGGAGGAGACGTCGTGTTGCCGCGACGCCACGACGAAAGAGGGCAACAGGGACGGCGTCTTCCTGAAAGAGCCCGTGACGGCCACCGCAGATCGCCCCGCTAATTGGGCGAGCTGTGCGGTGGACCCTTTGAAGTATGCGGCCAGGATCGTGGGAACTCTTGACTAACGGCACACACACGACGAGGAAGAGCCCTGCTGGCGCCACCACAGTGCAGTGTTCACGTGGACCGTGCATGCTCGCCCCCCTCACCTGTGTGTGCGTGATTGGTGTTCGACTCGGAGAGGAGGAGCCCGACAGGGCATAAAACGACGCCGCAGAGTGCTGGACGTCGCTCTGAACTATGTAACGTTCAACCACCACGCTCGTGGTTTGTGAAACCACTATCCCTTCTTTTCTGTAAATATGTGTAAATAATGTCATAAACCTATGTTTGTTTTCCGTATCCTCTTGTCAGCGTTCAGTTCCTCCATGCGGATGCCATCAGCGACCTTCCTTCCTTCAACATCTTACGATATAATATATATATATATATATATATATATATATATATATATATATATATATATATATATATATATATATATATATGGAGAGAGAGAGAGAGAGAAGAAAGAAAAGCGTCGAGGAGCACCGGGCGGCAAGCAAGCAACCAAAATGCCGGCAAGTGCGAACTCGAGTCTGGCGCTGCTGGTGACGCTGGTGCTTGCTTGGTCGTGTCTTTCGTCGTCGTCTTTCCTTGACTACATTTGCCCCTGGGGAATAGAGGAGCCATCCTGGCGACTTAAGACGTTGGTAGTACAGCCGGGTCATAATAGGGCTTGATATGCGAGAGACGTGGACAATTTCTTGGCCACAATGACGCAAGTCGTCAGATGGTGTCAAGGGCTCCACCTCATACTTGACAGGAGAAGCCCTAGCAAGAGTGCGGTAGGGGCCATCATAGCGGGCCAATAACTTAAGGACAGGCCAGGAGCATTCAGGAGGACCCAGAGCCAAACTAGGGCACCCGTTTGGAAAGTAGTATGAGGTCGGTCGTCGTCACGCTTAAGCTTTTGGTGACCTTGGTTCTTGCTCTTAAAGGAACAAGCCAACTTCCGACAATCTTCTGCGTACCTGGCAATGTTGGAAATCGGACTGTACTTATGTGGTTCTTAAAGGGAAAAGAAGAGAAAAGTGAGCCCCGTAACTGTCTGCATGTGCTGCGACACCTCAACAGTAGCTCACAAGGGATGCTGGTAAGGAGGAAATTAAAGGATATGGTTAAAAGGTATATATAGAGAGAGGAACAAGAGAGCGAGGCGCAGGGACAGTGAGCGACGCAAGTAGAGAGAAGATACGAAAGATGAACACGGTCGCAGGAGTTTGTGGACGGGGCACCACTCGACGAGAGCTCTTGTCGGCGTCAAGAGATGGCGTAGGGCGAATCCAGTCGGCCAGAACTACGCTGTCGTCGTCGTCGGGGATCCGGCGTCAGGAGATGGCGTAGCAGCCAGCCCAGTCGGCCAGAGTTGCACTGTCGTCGGAGATCGCGAGGGCACAAGCCGGTCGGCATGGAATCCAGCGAGCGAGTCTCGGACTGTACTCGCAAGCGTCAAGTGTGTAAGGAAGCATGGTGTCTAGCATACATGAGGGCTTGCGTCCGTATAAAAAAAAGAACGGTGAGAATGCCGTGGTCGCTTGCGTTGCAGTGTTGTACGCATATATGTGACGAAAAGAAGGACGACGTCCCAGTTTGCCTGGTCGGATGCGGTGTACATCGTCAGCATATCACCGAGAGTTCAGTTAAAACGTTCTGTTAGGCCATTTGCTTGCGGATGAAATGCGGTCGTCTTGCGGGGAACGCTGTTACACTGAACGAGCAATGCTTCGACGGCTTCGGATAGAAAAACGCGTCTCTGTCGCTCAGAAGTTTGCTGGATGCGCCGTGGCGTAGGACGAAGTTGCTTGGAATGAAAAACGCAACTTCTCTGGCTATTACTGTGGGCAATGCTGCCGTTCCTGCATAACGCGTATGGTGGTCTGCGTCGACGATTATCCATCTATTCCCAGAAGTGGCCGAGGGAGGCGGGCCGTACAAATCAATGCCGACGCGGTCAAATGGACGCGCCAGACACGGGAGAGGTTGAAGTGTACCAGCCGCTCGTCGAGGGGGAGCCTTTCGTCGCTGACAGGCAGTACAAGCGTGGATATACTTGCACACAAATGGATACATTCCGCGCCAATAGTATACCTCTGACGCAAGCGGATGTAGGTCTTCAGAACGCCAGCGTGGGCGCTTTGCGGATCAGCGTGGAAAGCAGCACCCGCATGCGCATGGGGTGAGGTATCACAAGCAGCCGCCTCCGGCCATCAGATGCGCAATTCCGTTGATAGAGGAGACCATCTGGAGTGGTGAAATTGTGCGCTTGACGACGTAAAGCTCTGGAAGCGAGGGGAATCTGGGGGGCGCATACAAGGCGCCCACCTCCTGAGTTCCCTGGACATCGCCGAGGATGAACTGTACCTTCAGATATTTATCGATATTAAGTGCTTATAGTTTCGGTCTGCCTGCGTGTCAGCTGAATTATGAGTTATAGAAGCTGTGCTACTTAATGCACGCACTGTCATGGTCTCTTTGGCGGTGGTGTTTCAGGAAGTCCGAATCGGACGCTCTCGTAGCCTTATGAAGCTACTATACACCCTTGTTATTCTCCCGCATGATCCCACGTTCGATTAGTGTCGTACATTAACAGAGCGAAAGCCTTTACTGCCGCATGGCCCGCAACATCCTTCGTTCGTAGCTTTACGTTCGGCTATGTGTCCTTCGCGTGTAGCAGATTGGGCGGTGCTTCGCTTTATCGAGTTACACTTGTTTTATACCGAACTGTTATTAGCTGCTCTCTGGAGGCTTCTTTTCTAACTTGGACGACCATTCCGCGCTCGCAACTGTTCGGAAGCCACAAAAAAAAAAAAAATGTTGGAGGGAGCATTAAGACATGCAGCCAGCCTTAGCGATCAAGAAACTCTCCGTGAAACCAGCACTGTTTGCTCAACTCGTAGCTTCGCGCGTCAAGATCAGCGAAACAAGTTATACTTGCCGAAACGGTTTGTTGGAGCCTTTAATGGAAGCGTGTTTCTTCGAACCAGTTATGGAGGTTTGAAAAGAGCACAACGCCAGTATACTGGCGGTAGGCTTAGTACCATAGTACTAAAGCCTACCGCCTTCTCTGACGTTTTGATCACGTCGTGGACGGACATGGTGTAGATTTCAACATAGCTTCGCAACACTCCTTCGCAACGTTTTTCCTTTCTCCCTGCTCGGAAGAAGATGTGCCATAGCGCCTTTGCCAGTGACTAAGGAATTAGTGCTTTAAGCGTGGGAACGCGGGTTATTTGTTGTCATGGCTGCCGCATTCGAACATAAGGGTGATGCGCAAAGAAAAAAAAAAGAGAGAGAAAGAGAGTGTTCGCGTGTAGTTGACGTTATACGTAAGTGGCTCAACCATCGTGAAACTTTTCATTACACTGTGGCCCATAATAAAGTGTGCAATTTGGGGCTGTAGCAGTGCGCAGTTAATTAAGTCCGGGAGCATTCCAACACTCGTTTCCCTGCAGCGAGGTAGCAGCAACCGCGATACCCGAGACACAAACCGTGGCTTGCCCGTCGCGTTTTTCCCATTGTTGCTAAAGGTTGCAAACAAAAAAAATGACTTGCGCCAACGCAATTGGGAACACACGTACTTTGCATGCTCGTTCGTCGTCCCAACCGCAATCTATGACTTCTTGTAGCCGCGGAGATTTCGTTCCGCGCTTGATAGTTTTCACCTCTCCTTACGCATTCTTTTTGCCGTGTACCCTCGTGCGTTACACTCGTACCTGGCACGAAGCAGAAAGGATTTGTACCGAAGTGATATAACAACGCGGCATGCGCAGGCGTGGGAGGCACGGGACATTAACGCGCGCGGATTTCGTTTCGACAACGCCTACTCGCGCTATTATAGACCAACAGTTAGGGAGATTTGATTGATATGTGGGGTTTAACGTCCCAAAACCACCATATGATTATGAGAGACGCCGTAGTGGAGGGCTCCGGAAATTTTGACCACCTGGGGTTCTTTAACGTGCACCCAAATCTGAGCACACGGGCCTCGACATTTCCGCCTCCATGGGAAATGCAGCCGCCGCAGCCGGGATATGAACCCACGACCTGCGGGTCAGCAGCCGAGTACCTTAGGCACTAGACCACCGCGGCGGGGCAACAGTTAGGGAGGGAACAAAACAAAGTTGAATAGCACGACGCCACGAGGACTGAAATGGCGGTGACTGGTGCCCCGCCGAGCACCGTATGCGTAATCGACGCTGTGTTTGGGGCCCTTCGGATGTAGAGCGTTCTTTCTGTGTTACGTTGCGTGTGTTGGTTGCGAGTACGTCTGTAACATTGCGCAAGATAGAGTGCAGAGGTTATATAACATGTACGCTATAGAGCGTTGCGAAAATCAATATGCTCAGAGCAAACATCCCCGGAATATTGAGAGACCCTATCGAGGTATGCGCGCAATTGCGCAAACTGAGATTGTCTTTTACTTTCTTTTTTGCTTGCTCTCGACTTCGTGGACTTATCACAGTGTTTTAGTTCTTATACTACGCATGTGCTGCTTACCATAGACCAGCTTGATGGTCTGCTTGTGGTTTATAGCCTGTTCTCTCTCTCTTTATATCTCTCTCCCGCTCTCTCTCTCTCTCTCTCTCTCTGTGTGTTTGCTAAGCCAAATAACTTGTCCAGCCTGCTGCATATGATCGCTGCCATGATCGCTGCATATGCATTAGACATCGACGGGAATCCTATAAGTGCTGATGTTTTACACGCGTCGCAATCTATAATTTCACCGTCAGTCGTTGATGACGAAGTTACGTGCTTAACTTTTGGGCCTTACAATTTCTTTTTTTTTTTGCCGCTGATTGGCTTTAACATCCACTCCGTATGGGCTCGTTGTAGCAATGTCCTTAAAGTGGAGCAACTTGGGTTTTCAAGCTGCGTGGTCCTGTCGTGTGCGTGATCGTGTGTACATCCAAGCTCTGCTGTGAGGACTCACTTATTTGTTCGTTTATCTTTGTGCCCTATATTATATATTTATTTGGTTGTATTAGGCCTTCAGGTTGTATACGAGGGAATATTGGTCATCTGCCCACTCGTAACAAGTTCACGTGCTATACGTGACGCCAAACAGGCTCATAAGAATGTGCCACACTCGCCGCCATGGCTACTGGTGGCGCTGACTGTCACTCCCACGTTTCATTCACGTATAAACCCTGTAAAGTGGCTGGGGGGATAGCAGTCGTGGTAGCTCAGTGGTAGAGCACATCGAACGCGTCATTCGAAGGTCGCAGGTTCGGATCCTGCCCCCGGCAAGTTATCTTTTCACCCACTTTTTTCATATTTACATTACCATTTGGTCTAATATCTTCCCCTATACTTTCCTTGGCATTATTGTCTGTTAGATCTCATTAATATTGTGTAAAAACACGGAAAAACGAGCCCTTAGGTATACACTTCTTTCCTTATATATATATATATATATATATATATATATATATATATATATATATATATATATATATATATATATATATATATATATATAATAAGATGTGGCAAAATTAAGGCAATATTATATTTATTTAACAAGATGTGGCAAAATTAAGGAGGAGAGGGGTGCAAACAACACAAGGCTAAGCAGAATATGAGGTCATTATGCATGGTTAGGATTACAAGAATAAATTATGCAGGAAGAAAAAAATTCAGGATATCATGTGGTAACTAGTTGAGAGCGTCACCGAGATACGAAATTTAGAGCAAAGAGGGGCGGGGGGGTGGGGGGGATGACAGGTTATTTGTGTAGGTTTTTGGAGTGAAAGTTTTGAAAGAAAAATACTTACCTCGTCACTTCACTTACTGCTTTCTTTTAACAGCGTTGTTATTTATGCCCACAGTTATTACCTTATTCCTCTTTTTCGTCCCTGCACTGAACTCTTCAGTTACGTTTATCCATCATCCAGATTATTCTACTTCTCGCGAATAACTGATGGTCAGAGATGAAAGATACACTGCTGCTCTGGGGAATCAGTTTTAATCGCCGAAACGTTGGGTTCGCTCGCGTTGCTCGTTCTACATGCTTCTCCGTACGCAACGCGTGCAAATTGATACATATATAAACGCTGTTTTCTGCTCCCAGATGTGCCTGTGCGCTCTGCTGTTCCGCCCCGCCGCGGTGGTCTACTGGCTAAGGTACTCGGCTGCTGACCTGCAGGTCGCGGGTTCAATTCCCGGCTGCGGCGGCTGCATTTCCGATGGAGGCGGAAATGTTGTAGGCCCGCGTGCTCAGATTTGGGTGCACGTTAAAGAACCCCAGGTGGTCGAAATTTCCGGAGCCCTCCACTACGGCGTCTCTCATAATCATATGGTGGTTTTGGGGCGTTAAACCCCACATATCAATCAAATCAATCAATCAATCAGTTCTGCAGTGCTGCTTTAAACAAACACGCGCAAGCGAGCTCGCGTTGTTCGGTCGACCACGCCGCGTCGCATATCGGCCGTCACGTCCTGCCGCACCCCCCTCCCCTCTCCGACCAGCTTAGTATACACTGACGAACATCTTTCGCAACGGCCTGCTGCGAAGCTACGCGCTCGTCTCATCTAGTGGACGTCTCTCATCTCAGCCGAGAAGGCGGCATCTTCCGCCAGCACCTCGACCAGGATCTGCGGCTCTAGAAAGAGAGAAGGGCCGGTGCACGTGGGACCTGCATGGTATGTCGGGTAAAGCCTCCTTTGCCCCAGAAAAATTGTTAGCCCTCCTCGTAATTGGGGTTTAACGTGGTTCCCCCCGTCCTCTTCGCTAACGCGTTTTCCTCCCTGTGTTCCCCGAGGATTGTGCCCGACGACCGCAGTTTGGCGCCCGGGAGACCGGCGGCTGCGGTGGCTGTGCGGATTAACGGGCCGGAATTAGGGCTTTTAGAAAGTTCTCCGGGGAAATGGGGGGGGGGGGGGGCGACGATGACGACTCCCTCCCCTCCTTTTTTTTTTCATTCTGCGTCTCTCTCCTGCCATCTCTGCGGTCGTATTTAACGTGGCATTCGTGATTTTTTGTAGGAGTTTTCCGTTTGCTTTAGATATCGTGTCAAGGGCCACTTTTCGTTGCTTGTCGTTGCCCTCCCATTTCCCCGTCTTTTATCTATCTATTCGTTTTGCATTAACTAAAAAAAAACTTGAATGGGGAGTCCTGGCCTATGCTGTAGATGTTTTAGTGCTCCGTGCGGTTAGTTACACTTAGATGTTCCGTGTTGCAAACAGCGTTATAGGTGCATCTGATAGAGCGCCTATACTTAATCAACATCCACAGATTACTGCTTTCACGTTTGCCGCTGCTAATGAAGCAGATTCGATAGACGCTTGGCTGTTAAAATATTCTATAGTGTTCATTTAGAAAGACCACTAGTGAACACCTGGAGGAGCCCTTGAAAATACCAGGGTTCTGCTCGCCCTCAAACAAGCCAATGGCAACAGACACAATGTCCTTCACGAGGTGCAAAAAAAAAAAATCGTGTGACCGATGCTCGGTGAGGGCAGAGCCCCAGCACGACGTCCAGCCAAAGTTTCCACGCTTTGCTTCGAGAATTTTCCGTGTTTCGTGGTTTTATGTATCTTCCAGCGGAACGCGCACGCTGGCTTCCCCGCAACCCGCTGCGACGACTTCCGTCGTATTCGATCTTCATCCATCTTCTTCCATACGCCATAACAACTGCGCCTGGGACCGCGTCCGAATTCCCGAACCCGTCTGTGTGCAACGTGTACGGCATCGCGCGTGGTTCATCGCACACACACTTCTGTGGAGACGCCGTGTCCTCGTTGTCGTTGTTGTTGTCGTTGTTGTTGTCGTTGTTGTTGTCGTGATTGTTGTCGTTGTTGTTGTCGTTGTTGTCGTCGTTTTCACGACATTGCTCCGAGCCATCGCGCGGTTTTGCTTATCCCACTGGGTGTTTTGCTTTCCCGTGATCTTTCCGTTCCGTTTTCTTTCTCTCTCTCTCTCTTTTTTTGCTTTGATTTACGTCTTCGGTCGTGTTTTCTGTATCGTGTCAACCTCGAAGCAACTTCGTGAAGTATGCGCGCGCACCCTTAAGGCATCGTGGATTGCATGGTCCCGGTCTTTTCGGTGGTCGCCGAGTTCCATGCTTTGAGGAACAGCGTGGCACATCGCTGGATAGAGGACTCGTATAGAGAACTATGCGCCTAGGAACTGTCGGGCAGGCTGCACGATGTTATCTTTCATTTAACGTATTTATTCCTGAGCTAACCGACTAAGGTACTGTTATTGAATAATGGCTACAAAAGTATAGGATTTATTTATTTGTTTTTACATTACAGTTACCGCGGGCGATAGAGAGGGAAAATAGGAAAAAAAGAGGCGGAGAGGTCATACAGGCATATACCTGGTTGGCTACTGTGCACTTGGTGATCGGGAAACGTTATTAGAATATACAAAAAAAAAGAGGGGGAAGCGGACCCTAAAGCTTCGCCTTTAAGCGTTCAACGTGATAGCGATATCGGGTTCCTAGCGTGCACTTCAAAGACTTAGTGCATGAAACCTTTTCGAACTTGCTATGCGCCCACTACGTGTACCTAAGGGAATAGGCGCAGTAGCGTGTGTGCCTTTTGTAGTGGGTGACCGGCTTTAAAATCACGGAGCCATTATAAAAATCACGTGTTCT
Organism: Rhipicephalus microplus; assembly: GCF_013339725.1. Lineage (NCBI taxonomy): Eukaryota > Metazoa > Arthropoda > Arachnida > Ixodida > Ixodidae > Rhipicephalus > Rhipicephalus microplus. Next base: position 181,695,191 of record NC_051165.1, on the reverse strand, counting down.
AACGCCCGCTGGTAATGGACGCTTGTAGTACGTATTTTGACTGCAATGATTGTGTTGCGTTGTGAAGCATGTATATACAGGACGCGTGTGTTTGTAAAGCGTGAAAGCTACTTTCACTGCATTTGCAAGCGGATCAAGTTCTTTTCGTTGTATTCACAAGCAGAGGCGTGGCCGAGTGGTAGAAAATCTGCTTGCTACGCAAACGACTAGGGTTCGATTTCTGCTCAAACGTGAACGACCCTGATTCGGTTCCCACTGTGACCCGGGATTTTTTTTTATCGATTGTTTGTTTTGTTTGCATCGTTCTCGGTTTTTCGGTAACGCGTAAGGTGATAATTTCTCACTCACAAGCAACGGCGCCGACACCAGAATTTCTGCGAAACGATCCTTACGCTATCGCGTTAGAAAGAAATTGTCGAAGTAACAAAAAAAAACAACAATTTAATGCGTACACACAGAGCACGAAGGCATGCTAGCGGTTAACAAGCGCTCATGAAATATTCTTATGTGATTCTTATGCGATTCTTAAAGAGAAAAAAAAAAGAAAAGTGAGCCCCGTAACTGTCTGCATCGGAGTGTGACACCTCAACAGTAGCTCACGAGAGATGGGGGTAAGCAGGAATTAAGAAGATACGCTTAAAAGGCAAATAGATAGAGAGAGAAAGGAGAGAGAGAGGCGGAGGGACAGCGAACGACAGAAAACGATGGAAGTAAGGAGGAGATAGAAAAGATGGACACGGTCGCAGGAGTCCGAAGACGGGGCACCACTCGGCGAAAGCTCTTGTCGGCGGCAGGAGATGGCGTACACTGTAAACAGAAATAAGCCGAGATGGGAGTAAATGACCTTGTCCTCTAGCGCACGCCCCGATGGGAGTTTTATAAACACCTCCGATGGGAGTAAAAAATTTACTCCCCATCAGTAGGGGGTTTTTGCATGGTGCCGGGGGGGGGGGGGGGTTTATTTACATCCAATGGGGAACTTTTTCAGGTCAGTATGGGAGTAAATTTTTGCATCGACAAAGAAAAAAATTACGTCAGCAGCCGTACCATGCGCAAGCATAACTTTATTTACATAACATTTATTGCCCACAACAATGATTACAGTACACAAACCTTATCACAATGTTCACGTTATATCACAACACTCGCACTCACCACAGCTTGCCACACGCAGTACACACCTACCATATAGTCACCGTGTGTATATATATGCACCACATTTTTACCTCCCATGTAGCCCTGGTGAAGGCAATAAATACGCACGGCGTAAGTATGAACTTGCGGTGGTTTGATGTAAGCACTTCAACACACATGCCTTTTATCCTAAGCCTGCCTAATATTTATTATTTTTTTACTATAGCGAAAAAGTTTCATCAGTTGACGCTCTGTCGTATGGGCTGAATTTGCATTAGCAGTACTGTTTGTGGACCCGTAAAATGCATGGAATCATACACAAAGTGCGCGCGGCCTTGAATGCACACGTTAACAAGGCACATTTAGCAGCTCCAGCGATGAACCGAGGTAGACCGCCGCTACCACGTTTGACGACTAGGCCTCACTCACGAGTACGGCACGGTGATTCGATGAATGAGAGCTGGTGATCACAAAATGCTTGCTGATGTGCAGTTTACGTCTCGTTTTTCCCATGCACAGAAATAGGTGTCCGCTATCCACGCAGTTTAAGCTACGGAGCGATAGACTTAAACGAATGAGACGGTTCGCAGTCGCTGTTCCCGTTGCTCGCATGCATTGCATGTGTAGCTCGCAGAGCTCGCCATGGCGGCCGGTGCGCAGTGCGAGCTCAATACGATGCCGGCTTGATACCGACGCCATAGCGAGGCCTTCCTACCGCTTAGATGTTGCAGCCGGTGAAATACCGGTGACACTACGAGAAGCCACTATCGGCGGAGACGGGGCGAGCGCGTCGCCGGCGCAACTCTCAGACCAGTTGCCGGCCAGCCTGCCATAATCGAGCGAAGCCTACTTCAGACCACTTCGAAGTTTCTGATGGTGAAACTCCAGGAGCAGCCGCTGACGATCGTAACAGCTTACTTTTGCTACCATTAATTTATTCTTCGAAGTTTTTTTGTTACTCGGCCCTTTGAAGCGCGGCATTCACAACGTTTCGTTGAGGAATCGGACCGATGTGCAGCGTGGTTTAACGGTGCGAAATATATTGAAATGTTCCCAGTAAATACCAACCTGTCGTTGCTATTCTTCGCTGCACTTATAATTTCGTTGCATGTTGACAGATGCTTACACGGTTAGCCACACAAAGCACAAGTGTTTCACACCGACGTGAAAACATATGCCCGTACCCACACACACACACGCACACACACACACACGTCACGCCCAAAGAGGGTTTTTAAAGCTCCTATAGGGAGTTTGTAACCACGTGACCTGAAACTCCCTGGGGAGTTTAACAAGGTCATGTCGTTCATAAACTCTGTGATTAAAGAGGGGGCGTTTTACGATAACATGTGCCGAGTTCACTCCCTACCAGGGAGTAAATAATTGGGGCAGGGGAGTTTTGTGGGCTCATGTGCTGGAGAAACTCCAATCTCGGCTAACTTTTGCTTACAGTGTAGGGGGAGTCCAGTCGGCCAGAGCTGCACCGTCGTCGGAGATCGCGGGGGCACAACCAGTCGGCACAAAATACAGAGAGCGAGACCGTGAAATATTCCATTCTCAATATAAATCACACGCAGGAGTGTTATGGCGGCTTACGATGGATTCTGAAAGTACACGTGTATACCAAGAGAAAATCTTCGCATTCGCTTCGAAAGCCCCGCCGCGGTGGTCTATAGTGGCTAAGGTACTTGGCTGCTGACATGCAGGTCGCGGGATCGAATCCCGGCTGAGGCGGCTGCATTCCCAATGGAGGCGGTAAGGTTGTAAGGCCCGTGTGCTCAGATTTGGCTGCACTCAGAGGTGGTCGAAATCTCTAGAGCCCTCCACTACGGTGTCTCTCATAATCATATGATGGTTTTGGGACGGCGAACTCCACATATCAATCAATCATTCGCTTCGGAAGACACGTTCGCTTCGAAAGACATGCACGCCCCCGTGATTGTCGCGATAATTTAGCGATTCAGTTGCGCCTTTGCCACGATAGTTTAGTGATCCCATGACCAGTATTTCATGCAGTCGTTTCTTTCTTTCTCTCTCGCTTTATCTCGAAAACTCGTCGTTCCGTGAGGCTTTCATTCAGTAGTTGTCGGTCACAAACGCAAAAAAAAGGAAGAGAAAAAAAAAGAAAAAGAAACAGTCGCTTCCTATTCTCAGTTTCGATTGGCTAGACGCGACGACTAGCTATTCTACAGCGTTCGCAGCTCTACACTGCGAAGTTGGCGAGATGGATGGACTGGGTGCGCATGGGCCCTCGAGCGCGAGAAGCCGGATGAAAAGTGGCCCGTGGCGACCTAAATTCGGGTCGCTGACGGGAAGAAGTATTCAAATGTTCTCTGCCCCCTCCCCCTTTTTTTTCGCCATATCGCACTCGTGTATCTCGTCTCCCAGTGAGCGGCGAATCATTCTGACCCTGTTGTCCGTTTCTTTCTTTCTTTCTTTCTTTCTTTCTTTCTTTCTTTCTTTCTTTCTTTCTTTCTTTCTTTCTTTCTTTCTTTCTTTCTTTCTTTCTTTCTTTCTTTCTTTCTTTTTCTTTCTTTCTTTCTTTCTTTCTTTCAACAAGAGCATCTTCCAGGCTCAACAGCTCCAAGGCGTGCACCTCTACGAACAAAGCAAATATATCCCGGTGAAATTTATAGAAACGTCAATGCACCTCAGGGCTTTTCGTCTCGGCACGCTGAGCTTTTCGCGAGTATCGATGTACCGCTTTGTTTCTCCGAGGGGTCGATCATCGCCGTAGATTTTCTTGCTCTTTATTCGATTCAAATGTACAGTATAGACGACTCTGACGTATTGCATTATATCCTTCTATCCCATACTCGCATGCATGCGTGTTTATCTTTGTTTATTCCGATGTTCTTGACGTTTCCAGTCTTCACTTCTCGCCCCTCTTGCCTTAGTTCGGGAAGCAGGCGCCTCTAGGAAGCTCTTCCCGACGTTTCCAAGTGCCCATTTGTTATTCGCGATAAGTGATGACTTCTGCGCTCTGTTGGCCTCTCTTTAGGAGGGCAAATAAAAAAAAATTCCTCGCATTCTCGGCTGGCGTATAACGCTTCGCCTTGAATTCCTCATCCGTCCATGTGTGTTTCTTGCGCTTCTTATTGAGATTTTGACTCTATTCTTGCTACAGTTTGCAGTTGTGACGTGCTTCATTGAGTTTAACGTAGTTTAAAATTTCCGATCTTAGTCTTTTCTTTTTAGGCTTTGATGCCTTGTTTTATGGGAAAAACTAGCTGCCTAGGCTACTTTGACGTCTGCAGAGCTTCGTCAATTTCTACCAGCTCGCTGTCTAGTACGTTTTTTTGTTTTTAACTGCCAGAGTAGTGCACTGCACTCTGGTGACCCTGAACTTTAATGTGGGCGCTATTTCTTGGCGCGGAATATGCTAGGAATGTTCAGAGTGCCTGATTGCACGCCTTTCTCTTATACTGACAGTCGTCTTTTTTTTTTTACTTGTCAGTTTACTTCGCGCATACGATGGTTTTTTACAGTTCATTCCATATAGCTTTCATCTTTTTGGTATAGCTGAAGTTCTTTGACGTATTTCCTTGTGTTTCTCGGCTCTTGAGTTCTTTTTATATGGTCTGTTACGCGTAGCAGTTTTTTTTTCTCTCTTCGTTTTCGGAGCGTCGTTCCCTTTCGTCGGGAGTTCCTTTCAGCTTCTGACATTGCCCGTCTACTGGGAAATTCGTTTGCTCGGTTGAGCTTCCCGCGATGGTGCCTCTAGAGTCGACGTCGTCCAGTTCCGCTCCGTGCTGGGTCTTTCGAATATGCGTTGATCCTTCGGACGCCAGAGTGTCTTTTTCTTTTTTCAGTACACGCTATGATTTATTGATGTTTCTTGTTCCCCACATTGTTGGCGCTGTTCGCACGTGCATAATTTTGTCGCGAGCATTTTGCCTAAGCATTCACTTCCGCTTTAACAACTTCACTGTTTGGTCTTCACACACAGTCAGTCATCGTTTACGCTTCACTGTTTCGTCTATTTTTCTCAATAATATATGCTTTCTAATATTTTGTTTGTTTTAAAAAAGCACTTTTTTCATTATACGTCTGGAGGATTCTATCCACTGGATCGCACATGTACTATCGCTTTGCAACGCGCTCAAATTGTTTGGTCTAGTCGCTTGTGTCGGTAGAAATAATCCTACGTCATCAACATGGCTTCATGTGGTGAACAATGCTTCTGAAGCGTTACTCTGTTTCTCGCGTTCAACTAGCCTGTCTGAATAATTTTCATTGGAGCTCCTTCCTACGTGTACGTGTGTGCGTATTCGGTTTTATTTTCTTCTTAACTTTCGCTATCGTATCTGTCAAGCTTAATTTCTCCGCCTCTGTGCACTATAGGAAACCGGCTGTTTGTACTTGTTAACTTTGCTGCTTTTACTTTTCGCCTATCTTGCTTATTCTCTCCAAGCATCACTGTTTTTCGCATTCGTCTGTTTCATTTCAAGGAAAAAACAGCGCGAACACTTGAACCCGCCCCTGTGGTCTGTTTGTTATGGTACTTGACTACTGTTGAGCCGCACGCCGAGAAATCGAATCCAGGTCGCGTCGGCCGCATTTACGATGGAAACGAAAATGCTGGTAACCCGTTTGCTTTGATTTAAGGGCACGTCAAAGTACTCCCAGGTGGCAAACATTTTCAGAGCCCTTCATTGTACGGCGTCTGTCGTAATCATATCGTGTTTTTGGGGCGGTATACCCCAGTTATTCTTTCTATTATCATATCGTGGCGTCAACATAGTTTCGTATTCATACACTAGTGGGAACTCTGGCGCTATAGTGTCAATGGGAGCTGCAACGCATGGAGCTTCAGCAAGCACGAGAATGTCGGCCAGTACGTGGATTTCTCCAATCTGCGCAGTTTCGGCTCCGCGCTTCGCTTCGCGTGGCTTGGAGCTGCTTTGTCCCGGGACGACAGTCAGCAAATGTTCAGCAGTTACGCTTCGTCACCTTAATCTCTTAGGCTAGCCAATTTAAACCGGGTCTTGAAAATCAAAACGGTTTGTTCTGTTCTGTTCTGTTCTGTTTTAACTGTTTTGCTGTGGAGAGGTCGAGGCGCCTATTGCCTCGGCTACTCCATATCACAAAGTTCTGCAGCGCAAAATAAAGTAATAATATAGAACGGTACCCAAAAATTAACAATACGGAAAAGAAAAAAAAGAAAAAACCATAATAGCACACTGAAACCAGTTCAAATATCTTGTCAATACACAGTTTTCTTCACGCAGTTCCCATAGTCATAAACTACTTACACGCACACCTTACTACTCTAGTGTCAGTATATACATGACCACACTTAACATAATACCCATCTCTGGCTGTCAGTCATAGGCGCTTGTCCAGTCCGGTCTCCACTAAAAAGTCTGTCAGGAAGATTATTGTCTTTTTCTGGAGATGCATCTCAGGTTATGGTCCAAGTAGTTTCTTTATTGTGAGGGGCCGTCTGTCCAAACTTGCTAATTTGTTCTTTAATTTTTCTCTTTCATTCGCGTATATAACGCACTCCAAAAGAATATGGCGAACATTTTCTTCTGCATGACCACAATGGCATTCCGGTTTGTTCTTTTATCTGAAACAAAAAGCAAAACACAACAATAAACAAAGCCACAAGGTTGTTCGAAGCCCGCAAGCACGCAGACTATAGGCAAAGCCATGCATGTGTATACAACTCATCATTTTGATGGTCGCTGAACAATCGCAGTACCCGAGTGACTTCTAGTTAACTTTGGGAAATTCTATGGGTTTCGACCGGACGGTCGGAAGCCTTCTCACGTGCAAGAGGTGACGCACGTACCGCGCACATGCCACCGTCTGCGCAGCGAAAGAAAGGACGCTCCTTCAAGCCGAGTCGAGCGCATTGTTTGTTTTGCAGCGTTTGTTTTGCAGCGAGCGAGAGCGTTCTCTCGTTTGTTCTGCTCGTGTTTGTGCTCTCCTTCCCCCCTCCCTTTTTTTTGTTTCTCTTGTTTGATTCGAACAGTTCCGCTTGTTCGCGCAAGTCCTCCACGCGCACTCACCCCTCGTAGCTTCTCGTCCGACCTTCGCTTTCGCCGAATCCCAACCCCGCTGTGCTCCTCGGCGCGTGCGAAGAACCGTGCTGCGAGCGGCTGCCACGCATGGCTGTGCCTTCCAACTCTTTTGCTGACTCTGTCGAGCTCTCGTCTCCGCTCTGTCCTTCAATTAGCTGCCGTCTGACGGCTTCTTCGCCGTGCGTGACGCAAACTGATGTTGCCCGAAATGACAGTTATTTTTTTTGCCCGCCCCAAGACACCAACAATTTGCGTCATCCTGAAGACGCAGCGCTCGTCGGTTCAAAGCAGACATCGAATTTTTCAGTATAAGGACTGGTGAGCGCAGTCGCGCAACTCCCCTCTGTGTATATATGCCATTAGCAAAAACGTATTGGTCCTATATACTTCATCTTCCCTTGCGCCTTCTGTCATTCCCTCTGTCTGTTTTGAATTCATTTATAATGTCTTAATCTAAACATATTCATATAAATATTCTGCCTCCTAATGTACTTTAATTCATTCGCCAGGTGTCTAAAGTTAAGCTTTATATATATTTTTTAAATTAGGGGCTCGAAGACACGTGAGAACCACTTGTGCAAATAAGTTAAGCAGCCGGGGGGACAGAAAGTTAGATGATAATTATCGCTGTCAGCAGCCCAATAACTAAAGTTTAATAATGAACTTTTTGCTGGCTGCTGTAATTTGGCACGCTTATATTGAAAACATGTATGCAGGGGTGTTTGTACGCTGTTTCACTTGGAAGATTTTTTCTAGCACGCCTGTGCTCCGAGAGATCCGGCTCCAAAGTTTTATGTTCTTTCGCATGACTACGCACGCAAATGGGGAAGGGTCCGCGCAAAGCTCCTCCCTGAAGTGACGCATCTGTTGCGTCTGGTGTCTAATGTGTGAAGAAGGTGTAAACGTATATGCATACATGATAACAATTGCCCTTCTCCTCTCGGCCGACGAAATCAAAATGTGACAGAGCGGTGCGCCATGAGCATTTACGCATGGTCCTGATAAACGCGGTAGGAGGATATCATTTTTCGCGACGTTTTTTCGCGACTTCAGATCACACGGAGACATCTTGTGAACGCGTTGGATTGACTGTCCTGTACTAGGGTGCCTCCTGTAGCTCAGCGTCTCTGCATTGAAGGCCCTACGAAGGAAATAAATCCACGCAAAGTCCTTTTGAGCTAATACGGCTGCTTATGGCGTAAGGTATTCTATCAAAGAAAAAATAGACGTGGTGCTTGAAATAGCTGAAACGAATAGCAACGCTTCGTTAGCAATGGAGCTTTACGCTTCTCGCCACCACACCGTCCCCTTCCAACAAGGCCCACTTTCATAAACTTATTTCGACGCTTTTGCCCAGCAGGCTCTGTCCACCTTCCAAATACGGACCACGAAGGCAATCGTCGATGAAGACTGAAATCGACGTTGTCGCGTGCGTATCCTCCATGTCAGAGCTCAGCATCTGACAGATTGCCGATCAGTGTGGTCGCAGCGTCTGAACAGCCACAAATAGTCTAAGAAAACAGAAGTTCCATCCATATCCCGTTTACTTCCATCAGGACCTAAATGAGGCAGACTTTGAAAGGCGAGTTGACTTCTGCAAGGGGACCTCATCAAAACTGATTAAAAATGACTTTTTGCACAGAATAATTTGCACTGATGAAGCTCGGTTTTGCCGAAATGGAAATGTTAATCTTCACAACGCCCATTATCACAACGCCCACATCACAACGCCCACAAGAAAACCCACACTGGTTGAGGCAGCACAAGCATCAAGTTTGCTGCAGTGTGCATGTGTGGTGTGGCATACTCGGGGACAGGGTCAACGGACCTGACTTTTTTTTTTTGAGGACAGCTTGAACGGAAAGATGTACACAAAAGAAATATTAGGTGTTGTCATTGATGAACTTGTCTGCAGTCTTTCCCTGAATGACCTGCGCCAAGTATGGTTTCAGCACGATGGAGCATGATACCCTACCATGACAGTGCAAAGATACTATGCAGCGCTTTCTGCTTCTGATCATCATCATCATCATCAACACAGCGAACATGATCATCTGCTGACCTGAAAGTCGGGTCAGCAATTGACTCTTAATGATATCGTGGTTTCCGCTCGTAAAGCCGGTAGATGTTACCTTATTCATCATAAGAATCCTATAGATCACAGGCAGGCGTTGGTCGTGTGCTTGAATCCCGTGTAGTTACGATTTTCAAGCGGACTAATTAAAACAAGAAAGAAACAGAGTCTTTCCTATTGTATTTATGTACCCGACTCCTGCAGTAGCCTTGCATTGGGCTGCTGTATTTGAAAATAAATAATAAATGAACTGTCAAACTTCCTCAGAACTTGTCTCACGCGTTTATCTCTCTCTCTTTCTCTCTCATTTTCTTTTGCACATGATTTCTTCAATTCTGTCGCGTTCGACGACTTACTCTACTATCAAGTCGTATGAGTGACAGAGAGGAAGCGAAGAAGTTGAGGAGAGGAAAATACGCTATTTCTACAGCGCTAGTTTGAATCCTGCCTCGGCTTGAGTGACAGGGCTCAGTGGAATCTTGGTCTGTCACGATAGCCCGCATCTACACATCTCTGCATTTTTTTCTGTGTGTGTTGTATCAGTTTTATAATGCTGTCATGCGCTGTACCCTCACTTTCGTTTCGTGCGCTCTCCATCTGCTACTCTACGACTCGACTCGCGCGTCGAGTTGCAAGAAAAAGCACCGCTATTATTGTAGCCTTGACGCGTTTTCTCCGTTTCAGCTTTCGAGATAAATTATTAATGACCCTTCATCTCAGAGATGGCGGCATCGGTGATAGGAAACGAAGTCAGAAGCCACATCGCTAGCGCATTTCATCATCTTTGCCCATAGTAAATCGCTGTTTTTTTTTTTTTGGAGTCTCTCTGTATTTTTTTTTACTTGAGTTATTATTTCGCGAGAATCTTATGACAGCCGAGCTGATCTCGTTCTCTTCGATATTCTTTCGGGCGCTCAGTGAAACTTTCTGCGTTGCGCAAACTGTCGGGCCAACTTGACAAAAAGTATGCTTATCGTAAGCTTTTCGAACGCAGCGCAACTTCCAAATTATTCCCCCGGACGTACTACGTACTGATGCGGTGATGTAATCTCTATGGTTGCTTTCGTCCTCTTTTTTTTTTTGGTTCCCTATATATTTCCAAACATTATACATTCAGATCGTATCATTTCTGTCGAATATTCTTCTTTGGCAACTCCGATATCGAGGCTCTATATCCCCACTCCCCCAAGGGGGGGGGGTGATACCTCCGCAAATGGCAGCAACTTCTGAATTGCCTTGTTCAACTTCGTTCGCCGAGCGTCAGACGCGAAAACACTCGCTGCGCTCTCCGTGTCCGACATATGAACCTTGTACATTCCTTCATTCTTTTTTTTTTTCTACGCATCGTGGTATCACTGTCTCACCACCTTTTCAAACTACATCCCTCTAAGGAAGGAAGGGGGACGGGATTCAGTGTGCTGAATGTCACTTTACCTTACTTTTGTTTTGTTTCTTCTGTGGCTCTTTTATCTTATGTTGTATTATTTATTCATTGTTTTGTGGGATGTACTTCGTGCTACACATTTTTTTTTTCTTGGATGTTATCATGTCCGCACAGCATGATGGGCCTCGATACAAAGCACCTGCCTCAGCCACCTTTCTTCGTTATTTATTATTTTTGCAACGTGTTGTGAAGGGTTTGAAGTCTCTGTGTTGCGATTTCCGCCGCGTTCATTTAAATAAACGTTATTTGTTGGTTACATTTCATGCGGTATCCGTAGAATGTAAGCAGAAAAATGAGCGAAGACAAAACAGCAATAAGTTACCTGGACAAGTCCTCACAATATATGAAGGAGAGGAATGAAAGTGATCGAATATGTATTTAATGTTTGTAGTTGTCCTAGCGTCGGCTTATGGAGAAACAGTGGTCGGGTTCATGTTTACGCTGGTAGGCCGGCTGAAGAGAGCGTACGGGCGAACAACGTGAATTCGCTTGCAACGGATCGCTTGACTGGTCCAGCCCGCTTCGCAATGTGCGCGGGAACGTGGACGGGCCGGGCTGACTCCGTCTCGACTTCTCACTCGATTCGCCGGCACCGCTTTCAAGCACGCCAAACTGGCGTGGGACCGCGCGTCGTTCTCGACTTGCTTAAATTTGCTTGATGAACGTTAGGCTCAGTATACGAGCACTTGCGAGCGCCGTCCTCCGAGGACGCTTGAGTTCAACTGCCTGCCTCGCCGCGGTGGTCTAGTGGCTAAGGTACTTGGCTGCTGACCCGTAGGTCGCGGTATTGAATCTCGGCTGCGGCGGCTGCATTTCTGATGGAGGCGGAAATGTTGTAGGCCCGTGTGCTTAGATTTGGGTGCACGTCAAAGAGCCCCAGGTGGTCTATATTTCCGGAGCCCTCCACTACGGCGTCTTTCATAATCATGTGGTGGTTTTGGGACGTTAAACCCCACGTATCAATCAGTTCACCTCCCTCCTCGATAAGCTGCTGTAAAGAATGTCCGCCGCGGTGGAGGATTGGTTACGGTGCTCCGCATCCGACACGAAAGGTGCGGGTTCGATTCCTATCGCGTCGGTCGCGTTTGAATGAGGGCCTAATGGTAGAGTCCCGTGTACTGTGTCCAATGTGAGTGCACGTTGAAGAACACTAGATGGTCCGAATTTCTAGAGTTTTCCACTAGTGGCGTCTTTCGTAATCGTATCGTTGTGTTTGGGCGTGAAACTATATATATCATTATTTTAAATAGGAAGTATTTCTTTTGCGTACTGCAAGCACCTTTGGCGTCTATATGGGTAACTATCAACTAATCTATCTAACCGCTTACACCCGGTTGCTTTTGCGATCACCCCCTTAACTTTGTTGCAACCAAAATTAGTATAGGAGGGCAAGATGGTTTAACGAACATAACGTGCTGGTCGGGACATGAATAATGTCACAATCCCGTCGCGTACGTCGTCAAACGCTTTCCGCTAGAAAGTGGTACGTACCCTCGGGCGAGTATGTGCCGTGGTATGCTGGTATGTGCCACAGGTGATTGACACTTGGCGTTTACGCAAAACGGTGAGAACACACATGGGTAATTTTTACGTGCGAGCGTTAAGGAAAAGCTGACATTGGCAACGTTGACCCGACGAATGCAAAGAATAAATGGCAGGGTCCCAGCAAGAATGGAACCCCAGCATTCTCCGTGGCAACCGAGCATTCTACCACAGTGCCACGCCAGGTCTCGGAACTACTTTTCAAATAGACCATAATGTTCGGGAAACGTCAATTGTAGTTGTAGTGTGGGCTATCGAATATTATAAACATTAGATATGTACTCCTTTGATACAGCCGTCGCGTCGGCTTAACGTTAATTATAGTCAGGTGCCATCCGCTGAACTTGATTTATGTATCATTGTTCAGGGCTACCGTTCTCGCGAGCACCAGCGCTTCATATCGGCTCATCGCTTCTGGTGCAGCCAATACTCATGTTGCTGTTGGGATCATTGCGCAAGTGCGAACAACTGGTTATATAAACGTTTGCGACTGTTAAACATATGTTTGTGCGTACAACATTTGTACATATATTTAGCGTCATTTCACCATGTGTCGATCAATAAAAAATTACAACATGGTCACCTTCTCTCCGCAGTATTCACATAATGTCGATTCCCAAGGCACGTGGGATCTGCTGAACTTTTATTTAAGGAAACCTTTTTTAACTGACTGACTTCAGGGTCATACGCAAAAAAAAAAGAGTAAAGGAAAAACATCGTTGCTCGCCAGCGTAAAGAAATACAACTCTCGAAGGTTCCGTGATCGTACTTGTATTTGGTTTTGGTTGTTTTTTTCAATAATTCATGTTGTCTCGGTCGTGGGCTCGTCAGCTACTGTGCCTCTTCTGATATGGCCATCTGATCTCTTGTCGAGGTCACTTGTCGTTCGTTGGTGCCGCATTTCATGTAACCTGGATACGAACGCGTGACGGACCGTTGTTGCCTGTAGCATCTGAGGTGTAGTGCTGTGAAGCACGTGGATAGCCGCCCACTACTCTGCATGGACGAAAGAAACAGAAAAGATTATTGCGCAACGGGAAAGAAAAAAAAGGAAAAAAAAATATTACCATAGAGAGATAAACTTTACCTGTCACACGAGCCCTTTTGGAAGGCCATCGAGCCGACAGCCGTTGAAATGCCACAGCTCTGTCAAGGAGGATTAAAAAAAAATGGAATCCTCCTTGAGCTCATCGACTCGATAAGGGTTGTCGTGCTGCTACACGGCACCTTTCAACGACCATTGAGCGGTTGAGGTGTTTATCGCAAAAAAATTGTGTGGCACTAAAAACCTTTATTTTCGTTTTCATGTTATCATAAGCGAAATTATATAAATCCACCTAAAAGCGGACACATGCGTCTGTCATTTTTTTTAAACATTTTCATGGATTGTTTTGCGTAATTATGAATGCGTGTTTGATTTTTAAGATGTTGAACAGCAAAACTGTGGCCACGCTGTCACCGCTTGTCAGCTTTCGTACGCTAGCGCTGTTTCGGCTTCGGTCGCTCAAAAGTCATTGAAGTTTCAACGGGTATGTGGTGTTGCCTCGTTGACTCGATATGCTAGTCACTTAACAGCACTCGAAAACGCCTGTGTGGAAGCTAGAGCTTGAGGGTTGAGTCAATAGACCATTTGTTCAATGGCCTTCCAAACACCCCTGTGCACGGGTATAGAAAGTCGCCGCTGGACCCTTTTCGCGGCCGAGCAAGCCAGGGTTCGATCATCCGCCAGATGGCGTAGCTATGCTCGCTTCCGCTAGTTAGAACATGTACAGCCGCCTCAGCAGAAGCACCTAAATGCAAGTCTGGCCTTGAATTTTTTTTTTCAAAGATAGAATCATATTGATGTGTACAATCCCTTAAGCCGACTCTACATTGTGTTCTGCAAAGGATGTTTAATGTGCTACCACAAAAATGAGTTAATTCCGCATAGAAAGTATTGTATTCGTACATTTGTTTTTTAACGTGGGTATAACGCATTCGTACGGTTAAGTGTAGGTATTCACTTTAAGAAAGCACGTGTGTGTGAGGCTAGTGTGAAAGACACTCGCCTTCGGAGCACGTGGAGAAAGTTTCATACTCCCGGCATGGGAACGGAATATTTTCTCTATTTGTTTGTTTATGCCGAACACACTGTTGGCCAGACCAGTCGCTCGTGGCTCCGAAAGCAGCGCAGTAGTTTGGCTGCAGGGCGGGAGAGTCCGCTCTTTAGGTATGTATTCTCTTGATGGTTGTATGTCCCGCGGGCAGACGCAAGGCTTACAGCTTAGATCAATTTTCTCGATAGATCAATGGTTACCGGTTTTTTTATTATTCGAAAAGTCATTTGTGATCACTGAAATAATACCTTCAGTTTGTGATAAGGGCATCACGAGTGTCTTTCTCTTCTAGCTTCTCAGCTAATGTTGTGTGGCGTTCACTGAAAGTCATGTGCGCGTCCGCTTCTTGGCATAAGCGCCATCCCTCCGACTTTCCGAGAAGTCCCCGGAATAACAATGACACGTTGACTCGCTCGATGTGAGCTTTTGCGGAAAGCGTGAGGAGGGCCGGCTACCTTTGATAAGGACCCCTTCGTCTGTACATACGTCGACGCTCGTAATCGATTCAGCCCTCTTTGCCACCGTCCACTCAACTCGGGTCGATGAGGGCATCGTTGCTGCGAGTTGTTCGTGCCCGTTGGCGACTTGTTGTGGGTGTGTTAGACGAGCGTCCCGTCCTTCCTTTTATCGGACGGCATATCTCTTTGAGCCCGTTGTCGAATTAAAGCAACGTGAGCTTCGTTCTCACTCCGCTTTGAACGATGTGTCCAAATTTTTTGGATGCTTAATCGTGCTGCTTATATTTTTTTTTAAAGCGCACTGAAAAAAAGGGTAAAAGAAGAAATTTTATTGAAGTCTACGTCGTGTGGTTAGAGACCAAGAGACACACATAAAAGAAAGTTGGGCATAGCTGCTGTCATGGCACGCAACATTGTATTTAAGTTTGAGGCCTACTGTGAAACGTGCTAACAACATGTACGGTGCAGTTCGACAGGATACACGAACCAACGATGGGATAGTCTACGTTTTCCAAGACCAAATGGTCCCGAAAATTTTGATGCCGACTTCACACTGTGATCTATGTTTGTTTCAATTCTGAAAGAGAATTGTGCACTACCGGCGTCAAATGAATCCCGGAGAGCGTCAAGCACTCCGGTTATCACCAAGGACAGGTGCGCACATGCGCAGTGCTGCAAGACCGTATGCGCACGGCTGTCCTCGGTAAAAACTGGACGACGCGCGCAATACTGTTGCGAGTGCTTGACGCTGTTCGGCTTTCATTTGACGCCGATGGCGCGTCTTTATCACATGTACTTTCTGTTTTGGAAGTGACTGGCTCTGATGAAACGGCGTTGGTCACAAGTTCGATATCCTGCCAGGGCACCCGCATTTTGACGAATGCAAGAACGCCCGTGTAATTTGTTTCAGGTCAACCTTGAGAAACATACATACAGGTGGTCTAAATCGATTGCGGATACTTCACTGCGGTGCGCTTCATAATCATGCTCCGGTTCGTAGGAATGCTTCTTTGTTTGCGAAAGTGAACAGTACTGCTATTAACAATATATGAGGTTCTGGCTGCCAAAACTTCGGTATGAATGTGAAGGACACCGTCCCGGAAGGCTCCATAAATTATGACAATCTTGTGTTCGTCAAAGTGCAGTGATATCGCCCAGTCACCTCCACGGGTCCCTAGATACGGAACGCTACTGCTGTGGCCGGAATCGAACCAGCGTACCTCTTGTCAACAGTGGACTATCGTAACCAGTGTACCACCGACGCCGACAGTATTAACTGCTTTCACCTCGCACCTCGTCTCGCTTTCGCGATGGTCTCTTATACGCATGCGTTCACGCTTAGTAGGACGGTTCGTTGCAAGTGCAGTTCCATAATAAAGGAGCTCTCATCGGTTCGGTTCAGCTCCTTACGCCGTGGGTCGTACGTCCCGTGTCGTCGTAGTAGTCACCTCTCGTTTAGTCGAAGAATGTCCGCTAGATGGTGGTACTTGCATATGATAAATATATGATGAAAAGATGCGAGATGCCGGTACTTGGAGTGTCCGTTTATCTGTCCGTCCGTCCGTGCCTCTGTCTGTCTGTGCGTCCGTCCGGGCGTTCATCCGTGCGACCGTGCGTCTCCCTGCGGAGAACTTCGCCTCACTCGTCATCATTCACCTCGTGGATTTGCTGTGATTTCTTTTCTTTCTCCTGTTCTTTCTTTTCTATCATGTATTTACCCTTTCCCTCATCCCGCGTGTAGGCTAGCCAACCGATCCAAAGCTTGGTTAACCCCCCCCCCCCCCCCCCCCTTCGTTTCTGTCTTGTATCGGTAATCTATCGAGCCGCTGCTGAGGTTAACGGTATGGTTCTGTTTTAAAGAGTGATGGTACTATCTTAGCTCTCCTGACGCTCTGGTCGAAGCGAAGTACTTTGGAACTTTGTGCAGCGTCACGGCGTGGAATAGGTCGTCAGCGGGCCCCCCCGGCAAGGGCAGCGAAGCGTTCCTGAGCGAAGAACAGAGGGAGGGTAGAGTGAGGCTGGCGTTTCGCGAAAAGCGGCTTTCGCTGGACATGCGCTTAATGACTGTCGCTATCTGAGCCACGCGCACAAAGGCGGCTTCAAATTGCTCCTTTGTGTTCGGTCGTGCTTCTTAGACGCTTATTGTCTCCCGAGTGACGCCAGATTGAAA
Source organism: Rhipicephalus microplus (assembly GCF_013339725.1). Classification (NCBI taxonomy): domain Eukaryota; kingdom Metazoa; phylum Arthropoda; class Arachnida; order Ixodida; family Ixodidae; genus Rhipicephalus; species Rhipicephalus microplus. The sequence goes on along the minus strand of NC_051165.1, from coordinate 181,678,244 downwards.
AAAAAAAGTAGATAAGGTGAGCGAGAACCGAGGAAGGCACGCTCGTTACTAGACCAGAGGCATTGTTTCGGCGAAGAGCCGCATTCCGTGCTCCCAATTGGTGCGTAAAGAATTTCGTACTTGCCTCGTTCTGGGCTTCTTAGCTTCTTCGTCTTCCTCTTTTTTTCTCTCTCTCTCTCTTTTTTTTTGTCGTTTTTGTCGTGAAGATGCACGCAGACACAAGCTTGCAAAGCGTAACAATAAAGGGGTGCCTAGAGTGAGACAGATGTACAGGAGACCGGAAACGTAAAAAGGCTATGCTGTAGTGCAAAAATCCTATGGGGAGGAGCAGGCTGAAGGATCAAATGGCGGAGAAATACAGAAGGAACCAGCGCAGACACAACAGCGCAGAAGTTCGTTACTGTCGCAGATTCTGTCTGTGTGATACCTTTCCTTGTCGAGGAGTCTATAGTTGAATTTTATCGGTAGAGTCGAAGAAAGTATTTCTGCACCTTTTGGAGTCGGTGGGTTCCAGTAGCAGAGTGAGGGCGGGAATCAAGTGTTCAAGCGACCGAGTCATAGCGGAATGACTCCGAGGAGCAGGAAAAAGTTGCTCCGCCGAAATCGGAGGAGTGGTGTAAAACTGGGCGTGACGCGCTTCCTTTAACACGGGGTGTCGCCGCTGTCGCGTGTTTTGGCAGCAATGGTGGACGACATAGGCCAACTGGGTGAATCATGCGGAAGTCGATAGCTTCGAGCCAGAAAAGTGCCAGTTCCTAGTCGAGCGGATTCATCGGATAGTGGAAGAAGCGACACTGAAACTACCGTACGAGCGGTAATACAACCGAATGCGACAGTGGAATGAGCTGAATGGAATAACTACACGTAAGGTATTCGGGGCAACTCAACGACTTCCGCTTTTACCTTGATCCCCATGCTAGCTCCGGCAGTGCGGATTGTGTTCCAGTCGCGCATTTGCAGGCTTTGCTCGACGCCAGAATCGAGCGCTCGTTCGCAGTGTTCATCGGCGGCTCCGACTCTGCCGTTAGAATTCAACATAACTCAGTATTCGCCTTATTGTAAGGCGTACGTTATAAGTGCGTGCACTGGTGGCCCGAGGTTCAGATAAAGCAGGAGCAGTGGATTAAACTGAAGTATAGATTCGTTGTTCATGTATTAAGTGTGAATACACTTTATAAGCGACCCCAAACCATCCACCGCCGTCGGTGGCGTCCGCAGTCTTCTCTCTATCTTTAAAAGAAAGAGGACTTGGCGGGCCGCAGCGCGACGCTCTACCGAATAAGCCACGGACGCGACGCTGATATCGGTGTCAGTAACGCGCCTTATACCCCCTCCCCCTTCGCTCGCTCCTCCGCTCTCCTCGCTCGCTGCAGCGGCGCGCGCACCCCTCTCTCTCGCGCGCCCGCCTTCTCTCTCAGTCTCCCGTCGAGAGCGGGTCGTGAGGGGGAGTAAAAAAGTTAAAATCCGTTGGCATTCGCCAGTGAGTTAACGTAAACTCCCCCGTGTGATCAAATTGCGATTCCCAGGAACCATTACACCATAAAGGCACCGTAGTGTGGTTAATAAATATAATAGTGCGAATTAATAATTACCCCTCATAGCATCACCCCGTGTATTCGCGCTTAACCATGTTCAACCTCGGGGAAATGCTTGGGAGTTTTTATTTTCTTCCTTTACACAGTACAGGGGCGTAAATGGCTTCAGAAGGTTGTCCTTATGTGGTTGATTGTATATCTGTCTGTATGAATTCCGCACCGGTTGCACCCACAAAACTGCTCTACATCTGCAACAGAGTCTTTTAAGTTATTCGTTCTGCATTGCTTTTAGTGTACCGGCTACTTTCTCTAATAATATATCCAGCATCGGGACTATAGTTAGCGCGTGGTCTTACTCGCAGTATTTAATTTTAGTTTAAAAGCTCCCTTTCTGTCTTTCTGAAGGCTAACTATGTATTTTGCTTCATAGGTTCTAACAGACGCATGTGCCATTGAAAAGTTCGTCTAAGAGGTTAAATCGTGCAGTCGAACCAACTAAGTGGCTGGCACAGTTATACAATTACAAGCGATAAATTGCGTGTACATAAGCTCCGTTTAAACAAAACCCCCGAACCGAACGAAGCGGGATCCAGTTTCCACAACGCTGCATCAATTTACTTGCGCGGCTAGAGCGTAGTTCGTGAAAAGGGCAGCCGAGAGCTTCTCGACGTATAAAGCGACAAAAAGGGGAAAGCCATATGAAACGATGACCCGAAACAATGAACATTGCAAACGAAAAAAAAAACATCAAAGGAAGGAAAGCGAGTGTGTTCTGGATTGAGCGCTTCCGCGCACCTGCTCCTAACTTGTTCGTTAGGGCTCGTTATTTATCACTTTACTAACGCGCTGCGAACATGATCCAGCGTGATGGAGAACGGTAATGGAACGTCTCGGCGCCGCCCTTTTCTGGTCGCCATGATGTGCGCGTTTTCTTTATGACCCGAGCTTTCGGCGCTTCTTCGTATTAATTTTTTTCCTGCTTTATCACACATCGTTCTCGATTTACTTATGTAGCTCTCTTTTTTTTTTATATACAACAGGCTGCGTATGCCAGATAGAATAGAAAAAGTATTACAGCTGCATAACAAAACAGGGAGGGAGTGAACAGAGTGTACTGTTTATGCTAACACAACCTCACGGTCAAGATTCGTGTCCTTGTCGCGAAGCACCTCAAATGTACTTGCTGCTGAATTGATCACGTTAGCGCAAAGACGTGCCGGAAATAACTATTTGCAGAGAGTAAAAAAATTAACACAGTGATCCGAGTACATTCAATATGATTTGGAAGATTTCGGGGAGCAAGCCCTTCCCATCATCTAGGTTACTTTCATATAACACATTGCTTGGTTGTACTGCTAGTCTTTTGGGTGTGCGTGACGACTTTTAGGCCGCATATATCCGCATTGGCGTGTACTGTACGCAATTCCTGGGTTGTGTGCTTGTTTTCCGGTGCCGTTTTGATGAATCAGTTTTTTTCTAAATTAAGAAAGTATCTAGAAATGTTCTTCGAGTTCAAAAAGGGGTTAAAAGAACGCTTTTTATACATACATACATACATACATACATACATACATACATACATACATACATACATACATACATACATACATACATACATACATACATACACACATACATACATACATACATACATACATACATACATACATACATACATACATACATGCGTACATACATACATACATACATACATACATACATACATACATACATACATACATACATACATACATGCATGCACACATGCATACATACATGCAGCACACATGCATACATACATACATACATACATGCGTACATACATACATACATGCGTACATACATACATACATACATACATACATACATACATACATACATACATACATACATACATACATACATACAGTCTTTCTCTCCACAGACTTTTCATTTGTAAGTCGCCTGTTTCGTATTTCATACACGCTTACGAATATGCTTAATACGTTGCACTAGCTAAGCTGTGGTGTCCAGTAAATCCTTATTAGATGCGGAGGATCTCTCTTGCTCGCGGGTGTGTCATGCGTCCGTAGTCCGCACTCACACTATGGATCCGCGGCTCTCGTCCTTCCCTCTCTCAAACAACTGCGCATTACTCTCCCCACGTCTCTCCTACCACTCGTTTGCGTTCGCTCCCCCATTGTGCATGGGCGGCCTCTCCCCTCTCTGTCCTCTCATTCCTCGCAACGCCAATGTAGGGAACGTCTGCTATTTACGCTCGCTTCCCTCTCATCTAGGCATTCCTTCCCGTGGCGTCTCGCAAAGCCGTCGCAGGCAGTGTTTGCAATTGAGTTTCTTGATGAAAAAAAACTGACTGCTCGCGCTGCACAAACGTGATGCTCTGTTCACCCCGTGGTCTCCTTCGGGATGATGACGTAATTTTTTTATCCATGGAAGGCATGGCCCATAAGCCCAGTTTGGCTCAACGGCTTCGGAGGCTGTATGTCACAGTGGATCAGTATTTATGCATTATCATCAACAGCAGCATGTGAAATGCGAAATCAATTTGTGTACATATTTAGACGCTTCTCTAAACTGCTCTGTTTCTGGTATAATAAAGTGGAAACGCTTAGCCGCATGACACTTTTGCCGTACAGACAAAGCACGCTTTACAGGAGTGCACGTACAGGAGTGCACGTACCTATAAAATAAAAATGTATTCGGTTGGGCGTTTTCGAGCGTTCTGAAGCGCTCTAAAGAGTGGCTAAGCGTTCGGTTGGTAGAATTTTATTGCTTGGACTTCCTTTGGTTTGTTCTTTTGGAGCATCAGCTTCTGACTCAGAACGCTCCCGACCGTGGCGCGATCTGACCGGGAAGACGAACCACGCGGTACAAGCGAGCAAATCAGGTGGCTGCCGGCAAGTGAACAGCGCCTACAGTGCAAGTAAGCACTGTAGGCGCTGTTCAATTTTCGGAAGGGGACATTGTTGGTCGCGTACTGCTTGGAGACCATGCGTTTTTACTGTTACTGTCGTTTTTTAGCGTATGTGTGGCGAGTTCACATCTAGGAAGCCATAAATGCACCATGTCAATAAGGAGGCGGCTAGCGAAAACAGAGAAGACGTCAATGTTGCCGTTACAGAATCTCGCAGACATCCACGTAATTTGCCTGGAAGATAGTAGCTCGGACGATGATGATCATCATATTCATGTTCTGAGCTCAGAAGGCTGTCGCTGCGTTCAGACATGTCGAAATGGCTACTTGACTGATCGGCACCACTTGTCAATGCGGCGCAAAAGTGTTTATCCAGTAGTTTCCCGCGTTGGCTGCATGGTTGCGCTACAGGGGTGCGGCTCTGAAATCACTAACTTATTCGGTTGGTACGCTGTCTTTGGCGCTCTGATTGCGGGCTGTCTCGGCATCTGGCGACTCCGATTAAGAGGACCGGAGCGGCCAACCGAATACGCCGCTAATTGAGTAGCAGTTCACAAAAGGAAAGACTTGCGCTGTCGTCAAATATGCCGACGCAAACAGTTTAAAACTGCAAAAGTTTAGTTTAATCTTTTACACTTTAGGGGAAATTTTCTTCCCGGCTGGCTTCGCCGTTTTGGTGCGACATTATACGTGTAGATGTTATGTGCCGATTACAAATAAAGGAATGAGTAAATAAATTAATCTAATTAACTGACACCGAGAATGCCATTATGTGGTCATGGTGCACTGTTTTCGAATAAATGTTTACTTCATTTTTCTTGTTTTAATAATTTCCACGTGTCACTAGGTGTTAGCTCGTTGTCAGCCAATTAATATAGTTAGTATTCGAGTTTGGCAGTGGCAAACAGTAACTGGGGTAGTACAGAGAACCGCGGTGCATAGCTGTCGTTTATATCTGGGCGCTTAGCTGCGCTACGCTACTCACTGAAATTTCGCGTTAAAGATGCTTGGGCGCAGTACATACGTGCTTAACAGACAAAGCACGCTTCACAGGAACGGGTCTTTCGTTTTTGGGGTTCTCAAATTTGATGAAGGCAGCGCTTGCAGCGCTAGGATATTCACTAGCGCTTTTTGCAAGCTGGACTGTGAAAACTCTTATCTGTGCGTATGCTTACGGAGGTGCGATTTTTTTTTTTTTTGCATCCGCCGCATCCAGCATCGCTTTCCCGAACCACAGTGCAATGCATCTAAACCCGGATCAGCCAGGCTTACCTCCTGACATTTTCTTTCCGATCTCTCTCTCTGTCCCTGCGCCTTTGGCATCCTCGCCCTGGGATATGTTTTCCTGCTTTTAAAGACGATAGTCTTTCTTGGGGACCTTCGAAGCAACAACTTTGCTCTGTCTGTCTGTTCATTTGTCTGTTTGTCCATCCTTATTACGAACCGGGTACTCTAAACAGCACCCGCCGATACTCCGAACGGCTGACCCCATGCGCAGCGCCCACCAATGTTGCTCAAAATTCAGCGTTCATACTTGTGCGATTGTCAATTAAAAGCAATTATTGCGCATATTTGAGGCACCATAACAACACGTATATATTCTGCATGTGCGTCTTTTACTAGAAAAGGCATACATAAGTAATTTTAAGGACCGCACAGCTTATCACGCTGCGCGGACTATGCAACGCTTGCACGAAGAAGCAAGTGTTTCCTACGCTTTGCTAAGACGACGCGGTGGTGGCACCTATCCGTCGCCTTGCGTTCTACACCTTATCACCTCTGGGACGGGCGCGCATGCCTGTCTCAGGGTCACGCGCTTCGTTTTCCAAAAAAAAAAAAAACTGCCAGATGGCGCTCATGTCTCACGAGTGACGTGACTTGATGCGCTCGTTCGCCTCCGCTGCGCGCTCGAGGCACTCTAACGCAGCGCCTCCGGAATACCATTCACAGATATTCTTGCGCAGAACATCAAATAAATGTTTTGTTCACTCTCTCCACACGCAAGACTATCGTCTTTCGACGACATTTGCAGATTACATGCAGATGCGGGGCCAATTTCTTTAGTGGCACTTGTGGTTCACGTCAAGAGTAAATACTTTGAACACCGGCTGCCTCTGGGTACGCCAGTGGTTGTAAACTCGTCATCCTCGTCGGGCGAACGAGCGCGTGGCTTTATTATCCATTGGTACGCAGGGTGTTAACTATAAAAGACCTAATTGTTCTCGATGTGGTCTGGTCTTTTCTGAAAAAAAAAAGTGTTTTGTGTTGATTTTCGGTCAAGTCATCTAAAGGCGCTGTTTCCTGATGTGGCTTTTTCGGCTGATGAATTGAATCACCAAGAGGTATTATCGTGCTGCTACCAGATATGAACGAGGGATAGTAGTACCATTGTGTCTTTGTCGTCTGGGTCTGCTAGCTCTGCGATGTCTTTACACGGTGTTTGCAGTCGAATTTTCTTTCTTCGCATTTTGGACTCTTTAGGTTCACTGGTGCCTGCAGCTGACGAGAAATTTCTAACAGCGCTAGTCTTTGCTGCCAACGTGCCGCTGCTGCTATCAGTCAGTCAGTCAATGAACTTTATTTACAAATTGTCCTGAGGAGCCGATTCCCCTCAAGAGGGAGGGTTGGCTGCGGGCCGCACCCACGTGGGGACAGGAAGAGCGAGCCCCTCCGCCAAATTGCGGGCCCTCTGGACAGCCCGGATTCGGACCTCTCGGTCCGAGCTGGTAATTGCCGTCCTCCAGGCAGCTTCTGTGCTGAGAGGCTCGCCATCGCGCAGCGCCGCGCATTGCCAGAGTATGTGGGGTAACGTGCAACGTCTCTCTTCGCAATGAGGGCATTGCGGCTTTATGCTGTCGATAAACTTGCTGTACACTAAAGGCGACGGGTAAGTACCCGTTTGCAGCATTCTTAAAGTGACTGACTGGGCCCTAGAGAGTTGCGGGTGCGGGAGCGGAAAGCTACGCCTGGCCAATTGATAATTTTTGCAAATTTCGTTAAAGGTGAGGAGCGAATCAAGCTGCCGGATGCCATCCCCAAAATTAGATGCCGATTGCCCGTCACGGTGGGACAGTTCGCGTGCTCGGGCATGGGCAAGCTCATTGGCATTGGAGATAACAGGGTGGACATCCTTGCCCATGTGGGCAGGAAACCAGGTGATGTGGCCGTCGATTTCCGTGCAATGTGGTCTTTTGGTAAGAAGATGGGCCGCCTGCTCACAGACTGACCCGGTCATGAACGCTCGTGCAGCAGCTCGAGAATCAGTGAAAATGCGCGTGCGCATGGGAATCGCCACGGCCATTGCTATAGCAGCCTGCTCTGCCCTAGCCGGCGTGGTATCTCGAAGAGATGCTGCTGTGAGGATTTTACCGTGAAGGTCCGTGACCACAGCCACGAAATTGGATGTGCCGGGATACTGTGCTGCGTCAACGAACACCACAAGTTCAGGGGTGGCAGCGGCGGAACTGAGGAGCGACCTAGCCCTAGCGGCCCGGCGGCCGACATTGTAGAGAGGGTGAACATTTCTAGGAATTTGTGAGACCGTAATCTGCTCCCTCAATTTGGGTGGAAGCTGTATCTTTTTGTCTGCTACCATAGTTCGTTCGCAGCCCAGAAACTCCAGGATGCGTCTCCCAGCTTTGGAAGAGGACAGTCGTGCAGCTTGTGCTGTTTGTTGCGCTTCTGCAATCTCACTAAATGTATTATGCATACCAAGAGCTTTGAGCTTTTCCTCATTTGTGTTGTTTGGAAGGCCCAAGACCCTCTTAATGCACTTTCGAATAATCGCATCCAGTTTCCCTTGTTCTTTCCTTTCCCACCTATGCGCTGCGGCAATGTAATTAATGTGACTCATAAGAAAGGCATGGAAAAGCCTCATGAGGTTGGCCTCACAAAGCCCTCCACGCCTGTTAGACACCCGAAGTATAAGCTTGACCATGCTCTCCGCCTTTGCCGCAATACGAGTCAGAGTATGAGAGTTACTTCCGTGCTCCTCCAGGAACATGCCTAATATCCGAATTTTATCGACACGGGGGATGGCCTGCCCTGACCGTGTGTGAATTTCGATCCTGATCTCTTCCGGCGGAAATGGAATAGTGGTGAACTTGCGTTTCTCCGGCTGTGTGTACAGGAGGAGCTCCGACTTGGCGGTCGACAAGTGCAGCCCCGTGCTATCCAAAAACTCCTCCGTGCACCTGAGGGCCTGCTGGAGGGACTCCTCAACGTCTCCGTCCCTACCCCCAGTGCACCATATAGTAATATCGTCCGCATACAGCGCATGTCCGATGCGGTCGATACGAGAGAGTTCGAGCGAGAGTTTCCTCATCGCGATATTAAAAATTAGCGGCGAAATGACCGATCCTTGAGGGGTTCCCCTTGGTCCAAGGTGAAATTCCTTGGAGCAGAGGTCCCCGAGCCGAATGGTGGCAACGCGATCCCTGAGAAAAGAGCGGACGAACCCGTAAAAGCGGGCCCCCAATCCCAACTCAGAGATCGAATCCAGTATGTGAGGATGTGAGATATTATCGAAAGCTTTCTCCAGATCGAGTGCAAGAATCCCTCGGACATTTCTGGTGTCTATGTCGAGAATTTGATGTTTAATCATTTTCATAACGTCCTGCGTAGAGAGCGCGGGACGAAAGCCAATGAGATTGAAAGGGAAGAGCTCGTTTTGTTCAATGTGATGGGAGATTCGGTTAAGGATTGCATGTTCCGCGACCTTACTACCCACGCAAGACGTGAGCGAGATCGGTCGGAGCGTGCCGAGCCCGAGAGGTTTACCAGGCTTGGGAATGAGGACGACAGAGGCCGTTCGCCACTCCTTCGGCACCTGCCCCGACTCCCAAACCCGGTTGACCTCGTCAGTTAGTAGCTCAATGGATCTATCGTCCAGATTTTTAAGTAGCCTGTTAGTGATACCATCCGGCCCGGGAGCCGATTTTCCATTGAGATCAAAAAGGACCGCCCTGATCTCTGCCGTGTTGAAGGGGGAGTCCAGCTCCGCATCCTCCAGACCAGAGAAATCCGGGTAGTCTGCATCCGTGGTAGCCCCCAGGGGGAGGTACCTATCCGCCAGCTGTTGTAAGATTTGATCATTGGAGAGCCCAGCAGACCTCTCCTTGTGAATGAGCCGATCAACAGTGTGTTTCTGATTAGCTTTAGTTTGCTTATCTCCCAGGAGGTGCTTGAGAATGTTCCATTTCGCCCCTGACCGCATCTGCCCATCGACAGCGTTACAGACCTCATCCCATTGTTGTCTGGCCAGGGTTTGGCTGTACGATTCAATCTCCTGTTTGAGCAGAGCAATTTTCTTTCTGAGCCGCCTGTTGAGTCGCTGCGTACGCCATCTGTTAAGTAAGGAGTTTTTGGCTTCAAGGAGCCTCGCTAGGAGGCTGTCCATGCGTTCCGTTTTAAGATCCGTCTCCACCACCTTAGTGGCAGCTTTAACATCTGCCTTAAGACTCTCAAGTAGCTGGCCGAGGTCACCGTACTCTTTTTCATCGCTTTGTCTGAGTTCCCGAAAGGCATCCCAATCAACAATTTTGAAAACCCGCGGCGGCGGTGCTTTAACATCGAGGGAGATAGACGCGATGAAATGGTCGCTCCCCAAGTTCTCATGCAAGTTCTGCCAGAAAGGGCACTCGACGTTCCTGACAAAAGCCAGGTCCGGCGTGGTGTCCCTTGCTACAGAATTGCCGAGACGTGTGGGAAAGTTGTGATCAGTAACTAGTAACATATTAAGATTGGTAGTATGCTGCAGAAGCGCCCGCCCCTTAGCCGTATTATTGATATAGCCCCATGTCTGATGTTGCGCATTGAAGTCGCCAGCAACTGTCAACGGAGCCGAGCCCGCGATTTTGGAGGCTTTGCAGATGTCACACCGGTCCCGTTAATTAGGGAGGCGATCGCCGGGCTAATTCCAAGGGCCGAAGTATCGGCCCCCCGAACCGCACCACGAAAGCGTGGACAATTTAAGAGTGGTCCTTATTGGTGCGCCAGCGGACGCCGGCTGTGGTCCAAAGAACAAGTCAGAGCCGAGAGTTGATAAACAAAACAAATATTATATTCTCAGAAATGGCAGATCGAAAACAACACACAAGAATGCACACTCCACAATAGTTACATACAATACGTCACCAATCAAACAACGTACTACACAGTACAATCAGCCACACTCAAAACAACGGACACAGACAACGATACGCACTACAATGCAGTCGCATGCATTGAACAACCAAGACACTTAAAGACTAAAGAGATAGAAAACCTATTCAGTCCAAAGTTCTTGGAACCAAAGTCGAGATGATACTCTTCCGAGAATCACTCACTCAAAGTCCAGCGTTGTTGTCGTTCCGCAGCCCTCGAAGTTTCTCTTCCAGGAAACCTCCCGTCTTCAAGTGGCCACTCTTCAAACTTCAACTTCTTCGCCGGAACACGTCGGCTTCACACTCGCAGCTGTTGCCACGCGTCTTCGCTCGATAGCGGTAAACACACGCTCTGGCCTGTAGCCCGAGCCTTCACCCCTCAGGTGGAAATCCTCTTCATCTCCGGCTTCGTCCCTACGGACCAAAACCTTCGCCGACTACACGGCGGAATCCCTACGCGCTCTGGCGCTCACTTCCGTCTCCTCCTGTTCTGTCACTACGGGCAGAACCTTCGCCGACTACACGGCGGAATTCCTACGCGCTCCGGCGCTAACTTTCCGTCTTCTCCTGATTTCTCGTCTCGGCCGCTCGATTAAATACTTTCCGCGCCACCTTCCAGAACGTTCTCCTCCTTTCGTCGGCGCGATGCGCAGCGAAGGCTGGGGAGAGGCACGAGACGGTTCGACTGCCCTCTCCGGAGGATGATTCACTCGGTCTGACCCCGCCTCCTTCGTTCTAGAAAAATCGCGGCCTTGCTGGGCCGCCGATGTGGGGTGAGGAGGATCGTCTGCGAAGCCGTGCTTCTGCGGGGAGAGCGCGCGCCCGGGAGCCCTGGATGTTTGCTTTCTTTTTTTTTCTTTTTTTACCTCGCGGCGTTTCTGCCGCCCGTTGTCGCAAGGATTTGGCGGCGCGCTCTTTTTTAGCGCTCGTTCTGTGACACTGCCCCCCACTTTAAGAATATTATCTCATAATATTCAAAACCACACAAACGAGCGCGAACAGTCACCACACATTCTCACAGACTGTAACACAATCCGTCGCTCATGACACTTCACATTCACAATATATCACTCAATACAATCGTACATTGTAGTTCCATTCCACAACACATGAAATATAGCCACAGGTACATGCCTACAACACTTCATCACACATTCTAAACAATACAAACGTACAAAGTTCTGTCTATACAACAATTATACAACACTATACATCACACCATCGCACAGAACACTGACTCACTCGACATACACTTGAGACACAGGATAACAAGAACATTAACACAACATATGTCACTCAGCCCCTCTAAACACAATCTGATTCCACCTCAGCACCTATCCTGTGTGTTTCGAGCTGCGCTTGCGTCCTTTCTTGCGGTGCTCGCTCGATTTCTTCTTGTGTTTCCACGTTCTTTTTCGGCGAGCCCTTTCCAACGACGATATCTGAGGCGTCGTCTCAGCCATCGTTGTCTCTTCCGACACCGTTAACGCGTCATTACATTCGACGGGTCCTGTCTGTTTATTTACCCGCTTGATCATGCCTCTACTTTTTGCCCGGCTGGCCAACTCCGTCTCCTTTACACTGTCGGTCGGTTGAGGTCGTGCCGACGTAAGTCCGGTTGCTCGGCACGTGAACTGATTCGACACGATCGTCTTCTCCTTCGCTGTCTCTTGCGCCGCAGCTTCACCTTGGGCTCTAGTGAGCTCCGTCACGGGATGTTCCTCCACTGTATCTCGCGGCCGCTGTGTTGGCGAGGGCTCTATCTTCGGGTCTTCTCCCAAACATTCTGGATCACTTGGCCCTCGCGCCCCGTCGATGTTTCCGATGACAAGGTCATACAGGGGGGTCGTCATGCATAACGCAGTAACCTTCCCGCTGAAGTACGGGGTTTCAACCTCAATTTCTGCTTCGGGAAGCATCCGGACCGTACGGTCAATTAGGCAAACCGGTTTCGTTCTGCCTGTCAACTCTCTTTCCCGTACCAAATTTCTCCTCACGATAACCGTGGAGCTACCGGTGTCTCTTAGAACCGTAATCTTCTTGCCTGCAATATTTCCAGGAAGCGTTGGCATTCCCTTCGTAACACCGGTTGGCTGTTTTGACATTACAGCCCCCACAATAGGAATTTTCTCCCCATTCTTCAACTCTACGAATCCATCAGTGACGGCATTATTATCAGATTTCGGTGCTGCTTGCACACAGGATACCTGGTGAGTTTGACTCACTCCGTTCCGACATGCGTCTGCTTTGTGCCCAGTCTGACCACATTTGAAACATTTTACAACTGTAGGGCTCGTAAAGATCGTTCGACAGTTTTTCGCGCGATGACCCACTCGGTTGCACAGAAAACATCGCGGAATGCTCTCTGGTGCACGCTTCTTTTCTTCAGGAGCCAATTTCTTCGAATCATCGGGACACTCCTTCTTTACCTTGGCCAAATTAGTTCCACCTTGCGCTTCCAAGAATTGATCAGCCAATTCAAGCATGTCTTCAAGTGAGTCAGCCTTCCTCTCTTTCAAATACAGCGACAGGCTTGGGTGGCAACTAGTAAGAAACTGTTCTCTAATCAGGAGCTCTCTAAGCTCATCGTACCCCTGTGCTGTCCCTGAAAGTTCAATCCATCTGTCGAAATAATGGCAAAGTCGGGCGGCATACTGCGTAGCTGTCTCACCGTCAGCTGGCTTTCCTGTCCGAAATCTGTCCCGGAATCCTTCCACAGTGAATCTAAATCGCTTCAACAAAGCCGCTTTCACCTTTGCGTAGTTGGCTGCATCGGTCGGCGTCAGCCTACCGTACACACTGAGCGCTTCACCACTCAAGCAGGTACTTAAAGCAGTTGCCCATTGATGTTCCGGCCAATTCTGGCTCTTCGCAATCGTCTCAAATCGGTGAAGGTACGCGTCAAGGTCGTCCTTCCTTTCATCAAACGCTACAAGCAGCTTGCTTGGGTTCAAGCGGAAACCATTATCTTCCCGTTCGCTGCTTTCAACTCTAGCTTGGACCGGAGTTTCACTTCGCTGTTGCAAACGGAGCCGCTCGAGTTCCATCTCGTGCTGCCGCTGCCGTTCCCTTTCAGCCATCTCCGCTTCTCTTTCTTCTTTCAGCTGTCGCTCCCTCGCTTCTCTTTCTTCTTTCTGTTGTCGCTCCCTCGCTTCTCTTTCTTCTCTCGCCCTTTCGGCTGCTAACTTCTCTCTCTCCAACTCCAACTTCAATTGTTGCTCTCTTTCTTCCTTCGCCCTTTCAGCGGCCAGCCTTTCTCTCTCCAACTCAGCTGCTTTTTCTTCCTTGGCCCTCTCAGCTGCCAACCTCTCTCGTTCCAACTCAGCTGCTTTTTCTTCCTTGGCCCTCTCTGCTGCCAACCTCTCTCTCTCCACCGCCTCTTTCTCCTTCTGGCTTACCCACTTCCGTAGTTCGGCGCCAGAAAGACCCATCTTCTCACCAAGAGCGACTAACTTTTCGAGATCCATTGTGTCTCGTAACTCGCAAATAAAACCTTGCCGCGTGCAAAAAGTATCTGCCTAAATCACTCTATCGGAACACTCCCCTGCACTCGTTAACGAGAACACTGAACAACACACAAAATCGGTCCGATAGCAGTATCAACAACTCGAGGCTCTTTCTCACTACTTTGGACACACTGTGCACCAAAAGGTCCTGTCGCGGACGCCAGATTAATTGTCACACCGGTCCCGTTAATTAGGGAGGCGATCGCCGGGCTAATTCCAAGGGCCGAAGTATCGGCCCCCCGAACCGCACCACGAAAGCGTGGACAATTTAAGAGTGGTCCTTATTGGTGCGCCAGCGGACGCCGGCTGTGGTCCAAAGAACAAGTCAGAGCCGAGAGTTGATAAACAAAACAAATATTATATTCTCAGAAATGGCAGATCGAAAACAACACACAAGAATGCACACTCCACAATAGTTACATACAATACGTCACCAATCAAACAACGTACTACACAGTACAATCAGCCACACTCAAAACAACGGACACAGACAACGATACGCACCACAATGCAGTCGCATGCATTGAACAACCAAGACACTTAAAGACTAAAGAGATAGAAAACCTATTCAGTCCAAAGTTCTTGGAACCAAAGTCGAGATGATACTCTTCCGAGAATCACTCACTCAAAGTCCAGCGTTGTTGTCGTTCCGCAGCCCTCGAAGTTTCTCTTCCAGGAAACCTCCCGTCTTCAATTGGCCACTCTTCAAACTTCAACTTCTTCGCCGGAACACGTCGGCTTCACACTCGCAGCTGTTGCCACGCGTCTTCGCTCGATAGCGGTAAACACACGCTCTGGCCTGTAGCCCGAGCCTTCACCCCTCAGGTGGAAATCCTCTTCATCTCCGGCTTCGTCCCTACGGACCAAAACCTTCGCCGACTACACGGCGGAATCCCTACGCGCTCCGGCGCTAACTTTCCGTCTTCTCCTGATTTCTCGTCTCGGCCGCTCGATTAAATACTTTCCGCGCCACCTTCCAGAACGTTCTCCTCCTTTCGTCGGCGCGATGCGCAGCGAAGGCTGGGGAGAGGCACGAGACGGTTCGACTGCCCTCTCCGGAGGATGATTCACTCGGTCTGACCCCGCCTCCTTCGTTCTAGAAAAATCGCGGCCTTGCTGGGCCGCCGATGTGGGGTGAGGAGGATCGTCTGCGAAGCCGTGCTTCTGCGGGGAGAGCGCGCGCCCGGGAGCCCTGGATGTTTGCTTTCTTTTTTTTTTTCTTTTTTTACCTCGCGGCGTTTCTGCCGCCCGTTGTCGCAAGGATTTGGCGGCGCGCTCTTTTTTAGCGCTCGTTCTGTGACAGCAGAGAAGCGCATTAAAAGTCTCCCGAGTATCAGATGGTGAGCTATAAACGTTGAGAATGAATAGGTGCTCCTTAAGCCGAGAGTTTGGGATTAACTCAATGAGTATGTGTTCCACCTTTAGGTCTGGACGTACATCGCGAACCTCAAAGGAGAACTCTTTGGATATGAGGGTGGTGACCCCGCGTTTTCCTTCCCCCCAGCAGGCCACGGAGCGATAACCCCGGAGGGCCACCTCTCCTTTAAGGGTCTCCTGGAGGAGTATTACGGCTGGCTTATTCTCCTGTGAGCTGACGAACTGCTGCAAGACTGCCTTCTTCCTGTGGAAGCTCGCGCAATTCCATTGCCAAATGACAAATGTTTTATTTAGCTTCGCCATGATTGCTACTTAGGTTTTGCTCCACCACCACCACCCTTGCAGAAAGGGACTGGATGACAGAGCTGACACCAGCGATGGCCTCCTTAAGTTCATGGACCACCCCCATAATTTCCTGTGTAAAGTCACTGAACTCCTTCTCGATATCTACCGGGGGGTCAGCGGCTTTTCGCTTACCGCCTCTAGGTTGTGCCTCGGCCTGCTGCACTTTCGCCGCCCCTTCCGGCGTGCGTTCGCGCTGCCTAAGCTCCTCAACTAATGCTTTAATCTCCTGAAGCTCACTCCTCAGAGTTGCATTCTCACGCTCTAGCTGCTGTATTCTAGCCGTAGCTTGCTCTGGCAACTGGCGCTGCACGATAGTGCGAGACTCACGTTTTGGGCCCACTCGTTCAGCCCAGGTAGGTTCCTGCTGAATCCGGGCACAGGAGGCAGACCTATCCCTCGAGCGAGAGCGGTGACCCGCACCCCGCCCAGGGTTATCAAGGCCACCCCCCTGGTTGAACCCAAGCCCGGGAGCTTGCTGTGGCACGAACTCCGCGCGCTGCTTGTTTGCTTTTCTCCGTCGTCGCCTTCTACGCCGAACGATGTAGGGAACCTGGTACCTGCTTTGGCAGGCCCGATCCGCCGTCGGATGCGCTCCTCCACAGATGGAGCACTTCGGCTGGCACGTATGATTCTCAGGGGGCGATGAGACCCCACAGTCCGGGCAGGTGATGACTGTAGGAGTGGGACAAACGTCCGAGCGATGTCCCAGCTTTCCGCAGGTTCGACAGGCGTCGATTTGTCGTCGGTAGAGCGTGCACCGGATCAGGTTCGTCCCACACATGACGTAGTTTGGAACTTTCATACCGTCAAACAGGACGATCACCGTGGGCGTTTTCTTGATGCGCCGTACTCCAAGAACCTTCGGATTTCTTGCGTGCACGAAGAGCTCACCAAGCCGGTCATCAGAGAGCTCAGGGTCGATACCGCGAACAACTCCTCTGCACGTATCCCCGGGTGGCGTCACGTAAGTAGAGACTTCATGGAGCGTTTCTCCCACTCGAATTTGCTTCACTTTAGCGTAAGCTTCTGCGTTCCTAGCGTGTGGCGTGCTGATCACAAAAATGTTCTGCATTTCATTGGCACAAACAATATCTTCCTCAGCCTGCGGCGGGCCGAGACAAGCAGCCATCACCAAAGCTTGGGTAACCTTGATTCCACTGACCTTGCGCACATCCATGCCTCCCTTGGGACGTACGACAACCCGGTAGTGATCTTTAGGCAATCGCGGCAGGCGCGACGCGGCGATGAGCTTGTTTATCGGCCCCTTCGGGTGCGCTGGACGGGCGGCACGATGACCGGCACTGGGGCCAGGGCTGTCGCCGGGCGTAAAATCCTGACGCTGCTTCTTCCGAGAGTGGGCAACAATCCATCCGGAGGCTTCATCCTCCTGCCTGGAGATTTCTTCGCCGAAGACCATCTCCTCGAGCGGCATCCTCGAAGCGTCTCGCTCGGCAGGCCGAGCTGAGCGCCAACGTGGCACAGGGTGAAACACCCAAATAAAAGTTCGAAAGCTTGACCTACCCGCAAAAGTCGGGTATCCACTCGATCCTTGAAAGAAACTGGATCAGATGAGTTGAAAAACCGAGGTCGATCGGCAAATTTGCGGTCAAAAACATTTAAAAAAGCAGGAGCCGATGCGAGCGCGTCCGGCTCGCGTCTAGCAAGCGGCGTTCCTCCTCGCTGCTGCTATGGCAGCATCTGCTTTCGTAAAGTCACAGCAAGCATAAAAGAGCATCTAAAGAAACTGCGTAAGTTGCAAAAAAATACGAGGATGAAAACCACTAATAGAAGAGTATAAAGCCAAGACTTTGTGTCGTGAAACAAAACAAAATAAGAAGGTGCTATTCGCAGGCTAATTTGATTTTGTGCGACCCGACGCGAAAGTGGCGTCCCACATTTTTTCCCATTTCCAGAGCATCTTTTGTTTTGTTTTTTCAGCGGTCTATGAGCTATCGTACCTGCGTTTAAAAATAAAAAAAAAGCACAAATTGAGGTAAGCACGGCTGCTTGGCTGCCCACGAATATGAGACGAGGCTTTTCCGCAAGGTCTTACGTTGCATTAGCGATAAGAGCGCGGAAAATACAGTCATTTGCTTTTATGTAGCAACGGCGTGCCGCACGCAGGCCTGATGTCGCTAGCGGGCTCTACGAACACGGGTTTCCAGATATATTGTTACTTTTCTCTCTCTATCTTTGTTTCAGCTTCAATACTTCAGCGTAAATCTGAGCAGGTACACGCTCCACAGTGCTGTACGCTTCCCTTTTTTCAAGCGATGCCCTTTTACCGAGCCTTGTGCGCTCCTCCCACGTTTACTGCTACAATGCGGTTCACTGGAGTGTGCCGCCCCGTAAGCTTCTTAGTGGCAAGTTCATGCCCATAGCAACAGCGCTGCCTCGGGAGGTTGGGCAACAGGTTGGGCCTCGAACGACACGCGTACTTTCTCATGGAGACGCTATTGGGACGCTGCAGATAAGTGTCTAGTTCGGGAGGCCTTGGAAGCGTGCACTTTTCTTACGCAATGTTTGCTCGATTACCGTCTCGCTTCAGCTGTAAGTAGCGATTATATTAGTCTCGGCGAGACTCCAGTTAACCATTCGCCACGGATTTCGCAATGGTACTAGCGAGAACCGTGGTCGCTAGTATGGCATAAATATTTATTAGACTGCATGGTATTTTGCATGAATGTGTCCTGTCGTGCTCTTTACTGAATCTACTTTAAAGGGACACTAAAGTCAAATGACAATTTACGTCAGAGTGAAAGCTCAATGCATGACAACATCTAAAACGACAATATTAACAACACTGCCCTACTTACTTAGAAATTTGGGTAAATTTAGAAGAACACAGGCGCCGCAGTAGGACATTTTCAAAATGATCCCGATGACATCAGACGGACCGCCTACAATTAATCACTAGTAACCAATCTAGCTGTACTAAATAAAGAACCTTCTGTGCATCAAGAGGCGCAATAAAATGCTACTTGTTCGTTTCTGTTTGATTCGTAGAAGAAATAACTGCCGCATGTTACTATTGGCAATGAGACGAGTGGTGCGAAAATTAAATTTTAGCGCAATTACATGGGACATGTGGTGTCATCTAGCGGGGTGCAGTTGAACCAAACGTCTATAATCTTGAAGCCAATAGCAGGAAATTGATCAATGGCCGTTGTTGCTGCTGCTACTAGCACAGTAAAGCCGGGCAACGTTGTGCACGGCAACAGTGACGTGAGTCGGTCCGGTTGGTTTGCTTCTTTAGGCGGGTAATTTGAAGTGCGCTAACCCGATGCGGGTCACTAAAACGTGATTTTATTTCAAAATAGGCCCTTACTTCCACAAAAGCAACACTACGAGGTTTCTGGACCGCTATTTCAACAATCAACGTCGACTCAATAGATGCCTTTAGTGTCGATTTGATATACTCAACGCCAACTTCTGTGTGTGTGTGGGCGGGGGAGGGGGGTCGTAGATTTACAGCTAACTGTACCCATACGAGTTTATGACTCATCTGTACAATCACCGTTTATTATCGCGTCGTTATACGTGCATACTCATTGGGCGTACAGATACAAGCCTTGTTGCTTTCTTTCTTATGAGCCCGCGTTGTTGTATGCTGTCGTATATTATGTCGTGTGCTGCCATCGTTTGTCGTAACGCAGGCAAAACCAAGCATAGCATGGCCATCTGTAGCACACTGAGCGCGCACTCGCGTCCAGGAGAAGTTTCATTCCTCTTGTTCGTCGAGTGCTTTGTAGACGCCATCAAGTGCAGAGCGTTTTAGTGGCTCGAATTGTCGTTTACTCTCGGAGCTTGGCTAAACGAAGACAAAACCACGTGTCGAGGTAGGCAAAAAAAAAAAAGAGTAAGCAGATTAGAAGTAAAAAGAGAGAAAAGGGGGAATATGGGAATAAAACTTAAAATAAATAGAATAAAAGAGAAAAAACAAAAAACTATAAAATACAAAAGTAATTGAAGAGTGGGGGAGAGAAAGAGAAAAATGAATAGAGAGAAAGAAGGCGCCCCAGCTCCGCAGGTGATTCAGTCTTGGCTCCTCGAGAGCGAAGCTTGAGGTGCCGTATCAACTCTCGAGGTTGGGCGTAGAAAACCCTCACTGAATCCGATTATCAAACTCCGAAAATGAGTGGATGCAAGTCATGTCTCACATTAGGTATTACAATCACACAGCCCCATTGTTCCGCATTATCACGTATTGCCATCTGAATACTTCCTGCGGCTGAGTATTTCAGTGTGTCTTTATAAGGTTTTTAGATTCAGCCATTCATTGAGCGCATCTATAATTTGTTCGTCGACGTGCTCAACTAGGACGGCAGGTCACTTCAGTGTCGCGCCATGTGTAACAATGTGTCTGGAGAACAAATGCTGCAGTTCACAAGAATTGGGATTTGAAACATGCTTCCATTCGTAATCATTAACTTTGTAAACTTCCCTAGCACCCTGAAACAATATTTTCTATTTGGTAATAACTTTTAATTATAGTTACTTTGCTATTTCTGCACGCATAAATCTCATTCTCTGCAATTACTGTCACACAGTAGTTTTTATTACTGTGTAACAATAAAAGTCAAAATTTTCTCATTTGCCCATTATGTACATGTTTCGCAGTTCAGTGCACATATCTTGTCTGCGAATTGAGGTTCGACAGATATTTGTACTGCATATTTTCCTGTACTAGTCACTGTATCTTTTAAATGTACCTGTATGTAGCCCCCGCTTTTTCCTTAGGACTCCAGTGTATGTTGGTTTTTTTTTACTTTTTGTTGATCTGAGAAATGAACATGAACATTTAGTTTTTTTTTATTTTTTATCTTACCACCTCTGTTTTGCTTTTTGTTTTATAATCACTACTGCGCCGTGATTTCCTAGGTATTCCTTTTTACCGGACCTACAACTAGCCTTTAGCTGCTGATTCGACAAGTGTTTGTTACTGTATAATATGAAATATTTTCTAAAAAAAGATTTAATACGTCTGAAGGGGGTCTACGGCTACCCTAGGTCTCACTTCCTCAGGACTCGAACTTAATGTAATGTCGTGTCGCCGTATCATGTCATGATGTGTGGTCACGCTATGACGTCACGAGCACCAAATTCCTGACGTGATTGAGATGGCATCGCCACATGACTCCTTTGGTTGTTCAAACTTGGGCGGGTTCCTGAGGCACTGCAGAACCACACGACTTGTTTCTGGTGCTTCCGATCCCGGAGGCTGTGCAAAAGGCACGTGAGGTTCAGAAAGCTTTTAATTCCTCCTATCTCGAAGGCAGTATCAAACAACTTTGACTGCCGAAGCATTAGTGGAGTGGGGCCGATACAACCACAGAGTTTCCTAAAATGAACTAGAAGGGGCTCTGGCGCTGCGAATCGTTCAGCGACCATGGAATGAATGGGTAGTACATGATTTGTCTAGTCTTTGAACTTACGGGAGGTGAACGCGCTTGTGGCTTCGTTTATTGCGATGTTTTGGGTTTTGTTTCAAATGAAGGAACAAACCGTTTTAAACTTTGTGACCCCTATTTTAGTTGGTGATCCTAAAAAGATGAAAGTGATGAGCGTAACTGCCGAACATTTGCCAATTGTAGTTTCGTGACAAAGCAGCTTCAAGCCACGCGAAGCCAGAACGAAGTAAAGTACGAAGACTAGGCAAATCATGTCATACCCATAATTCCCATGCTCAGCCCAAGCACCATAAGCTGCAGCTCCCATAAACACTAGCGCCAGAGTTCGCTCTATAGTGTATTCGAGCGCATGTAGAAAACCCTCACTGAATCCGATTATCAAACTCCGAAAATGAGTGGATGCAAGTCATGTCTCACATTAGGTATTACAATCACACAGCCCCATTGTTCCGCATTATCACGTATTGCCATCTGAATACTTCCTGCGGCTGAGTATTTCAGTGTGTCTTTATAAGGTTTTTAGATTCAGCCATTCATTGAGCGCATCTATAATTTGTTCGTCGACGTGCTCAACTAGGACGGCAGGTCACTTCAGTGTCGCGCCATGTGTAACAATGTGTCTGGAGAACAAATGCTGCAGTTCACAAGAATTGGGATTTGAAACATGCTTCCATTCGTAATCATTAACTTTGTAAACTTCCCTAGCACCCTGAAACAATATTTTCTATTTGGTAATAACTTTTAATTATAGTTACTTTGCTATTTCTGCACGCATAAATCTCATTCTCTGCAATTACTGTCACACAGTAGTTTTTATTACTGTGTAACAATAAAAGTCAAAATTTTCTCATTTTGCCCATTATGTACATGTTTCGCAGTTCAGTGCACATATCTTGTCTGCGAATTGAGGTTCGACAGATATTTGTACTGCATATTTTCCTGTACTAGTCACTGTATCTTTTAAATGTACCTGTATGTAGCCCCCGCTTTTTCCTTAGGACTCCAGTGTATGTTGGTTTTTTTTTACTTTTTGTTGATCTGAGAAATGAACATGAACATTTAGTTTTTTTTTATTTTTTATCTTACCACCTCTGTTTTGCTTTTTGTTTTATAATCACTACTGCGCCGTGATTTCCTAGGTATTCCTTTTTACCGGACCTACAACTAGCCTTTAGCTGCTGATTCGACAAGTGTTTGTTACTGTATAATATGAAATATTTTCTAAAAAAAGATTTAATACGTCTGAAGGGGGTCTACGGCTACCCTAGGTCTCACTTCCTCAGGACTCGAACTTAATGTAATGTCGTGTCGCCGTATCATGTCATGATGTGTGGTCACGCTATGACGTCACGAGCACCAAATTCCTGACGTGATTGAGATGGCATCGCCACATGACTCCTTTGGTTGTTCAAACTTGGGCGGGTTCCTGAGGCACTGCAGAACCACACGACTTGTTTCTGGTGCTTCCGATCCCGGAGGCTGTGCAAAAGCACGTGAGGTTCAGAAAGCTTTTAATTCCTCCTATCTCGAAGGCAGTATCAAACAACTTTGACTGCCGAAGCATTAGTGGAGTGGGGCCGATACAACCACAGAGTTTCCTAAAATGAACTAGAAGGGGCTCTGGCGCTGCGATCGTTCAGCGACCATGGAATGAATGGGTAGTACATGGATTTGTCTAGTCTTTGAACTTACGGGAGGTGAACGCGCTTGTGGCTTCGTTTATTGCGATGTTTTGGTTTTGTTTCAAATGAAGGAACAAACCGTTTTAAACGTTGTGACCCTATTTTAGTTGGTGATCCTAAAAGATGAAAGTGATGAAGCGTAACTGCCGAACATTTGCCAATTGTAGTTTCGTGACAAAGCAGCTTCAAGCCACGCGAAGCCAGAACGAACGTAAAGTACGAAGACTAGGCAAATCCATGTCATACCCATAATTCCCATGCTCGCCCAAGCACCATAAGCTGCAGCTCCCATAAACACTAGCGCCAGAGTTCGCTCTATAGTGTATTCGAGCGCATGTAGGAAACCCTATGGATACAAAGGACTGCGAAGAAAAACGAAAAGAGGTGTAGATGGATTCGTCTTGGAGCTAATTTAAGTAGATGCATAGGGAACAGTGTTACCTTTCACGGTGACGTGTATCTCTACCGCCCACTCTGGAACCGCCCACTCTACACTTGGTTAGACGCCGTCCCCCCCCCCTCCCCCCTTTTTTTTGTTCTTCTGCTCACGATTTATCGATGCGCGCGCGAATAACAGTGTAATCCGAGCCGTGACGCCACTCCCGACAACGTCGTCCCGAAGAATGGACTTGGAGCTATACCCAACAAGGCTGAAAAGCTGCTCCGGGAGGCGATCACGCGAAAATCCAGAGGAGAGCACGGAGGCCGGTGTTCATAACGATGCGAACATACGGAAACGGCGCCGTGTCGACCGCGATTCCGCCTGCCCGTTTACTCGCTCGCTATGGGAGGTTAGCTGCCGCCCTTTCTGTTATGCGCGAGACAAAGGAGCGACCCTGTACCCTGTCTCGTTTCCGGGGTCTAGACCCGGGTTGCTTTTTTTTTGTACGAGCATGTGTACGAGCATATATATATATATTTTTTTTTGGGGGGGGGGGGGGGTCCTCCGTTGGCCTCCAGTCCTCGTATATCTCGTTTTACTTTGTCCTCTGTTGTGCAGCTTTGCGTATAAGTCTATCATCGCCGTGTTTTCTTTGTTTCTGACCTCCGCATTGCCTTTCTTCTGACGAACTCAAAGGACAGTGAGCGGGTAAGCAAAAGAGAGAGAGAGAAAATGAAAATAGAACGAAAAGTGAAAGAGAGAAGGATGAGCCCTTTTTTTTCCTTCGATGGGAGTCTTCCATCTTGTTTTTCAGTGACTGCGCTTTGGGTGCAGACTTCTTTTCCACCACTTCGTCGTGCTCTTCCTCACATCGCCCTACTTGTCTCTTTGGGGGCCGTGTTTACGTTCTTACCATCCCTGGCTGTGGTTCATGCTTTCATTACGCTCCGAATGCGAGACACGAGCGTGCTCACGCACGGCTTCCCACGAATGCAGGTTCTGCGGGCGATTGCGAGTATATAAGGGAAGTCGCTACAGCCTCGTGCGACTACGGCAGCGAGAGGAAACGTACGCGCAATATCATGCGCCGTTGGAGTCTCTTCATCTTCTTAGATTTCCGCGCCTTTTCGGAGTGGCTTTTTTGCACGAAAGCCTCGCCTGATTTCGCTTTTCTCATTCCTCTAAATCTCCAGCTCCTCAATATTTTTTTTTAGGTTTTCCCACCGGGAGGCAAGGCAAAAAGCTGACACCAAAATACTCGGAACTTCGCGCTTCATTCGTCTGGGCACTGGCATAGAGCAATCGTACGTTTTTTTTTATTTTGTTTGTTTCTTGTTTCTTGTGAACACTGCCGTTATTCTTGCCGTTCGGTTTTCTCTAGTACAGCCACCGAATTCGCGCGCCACGCGTTCTAGCCTCAAAAGCTTTATTTGGAGGAGTTGGTTCATGCTGACTATCGCAGGTACACGACGCAACAACAGAGACAGAAAAAGTACGCTGATTTTCAACTGAACCCAGCGAAGGCAGTCTGGCCACTTTTATACAGGGTGCAAGAGCTACGCGCACGTGCGACAACATTTGTGTGATTATGCGTAATTATGTTTACGGAGAAGTTAACACACTTAATCAGATATCGGTGTACTGAGTACTGATGCACCAATCAGTGGCCTTCTTGATAGAAAGCTCGCCTATAATCTTTATTTCATTCTTCGTTCTCTCTTTCTTCAAAAGCCTTCTCTCACGCAATGACGAACAGCACTTGCATTCCTTGTAAAGTACGGCCTACCATGCTCGTTTTTTTTTTTTACGTTGTATGTATTCTGTCTTGCTCGGTCATTGAAGCCTTGCCCTGTTTCTCCTATGTATATCTTTTCACAAATCAGCGGTATTTCTAGGTTCTTTGCGATGTTGAAGAAACCAACTCTCACCACTCGGCGCCCTAGACGCACCACCCGAGGTGGTATAGCAAAGTGGGAGACTAAACATGCTGCCGCTATTCCAATTGCGGTGATTGACTTGCTGATCGCTCGAAGATGAAGCAGAAACGCGGGAGAAGTTCTAGTAGGCTGAAAAAAAAACTTGTATTTATAGACTGTACAGATTTTACGAATATACGGACATCATAGTTACAACAACAACAACAACAACAACAACAACAACAACAACAACAACAACAACAACAACAACAACAACAACAACAACAACAACAACAACAACACTTTGGAAATGAACCGTCTTCTGAAGGGCGACCCTACGGGATTCGGCAGAGCCGATGGAGCCAAACACCTCAAGCCTGGTTCAGAACACTTGGCGGAACTTCGGGGCATCTTCTTATTGCCTCGGTGCTCCGCCCTAGGTGAATCGTCGCCTGTTTGTCCTCTGATAGAACGGTACACATGGTCGATCAAAAACTCGCCACAAGGACGCCACCTTCGTGCATGTAAAGGGCTTTTGCCTCTCGTCCCAAATAACACAACAACCGAAATGTAGATAAAACAGAACTATAAAAAGTCTAATAGGCTTGGGCAAGCTTCGCGGTGCGCAATTATCTAGACAGAGCTACACGTACTGGGTGTTGCGGATAGAACGACTTCCCTGTAACACGTCAACTTCTTGACGACGGGACAATAATCCGTTTGTCCCCCGTGCGCTGTAAGAGGAACCGCTCGCTGACCGCCCGGGGTTCCACTTACAAGCTCATTTGCAAGAATTAACGCGGGAGCCATCGAAGACATGTTGCTACGACAATACGCACCAAGTCGTCGACTTGGGCGCCCGATCATCGCGTCATCAGCCACGCTCTGACGTGCCGCCAACCCACCCGCTTCCGAGAGCTGCCGGAGCTAAGCAGGGCCGGAACATAAAGTTTTCGGTGACCTCCGAGTTTTCGCGGCGCGCGCTGCCTCGAAACTGCATGTGTGAACACCGCATGCGGCTGGGGTTCAGCTGAACCGGAGTCCATGGAGCCACCGTGCCGCTCTGGGTCTTGGAAGAGGCCCATTGATGCGCCGGCTGCCACGGCCGTGAGGCAATTAGGGCGTCGTTACATTGGCGTTTCTATAATCCCTGTTGACCTGCGTTAACAGGATCTCGTAACGCTTTTCCTGCGTTAACAGGATCTCGTAACGCTCGGCCGTCTTTGGCGCCGCAGAACTACGCGGGGTACCATGCTGGCGCTGTACTGTCTGCGTTCCGCCGACACGAGCTCTCGCTGAGTGGTGCCCCGTCCTCGGATTCCTGCGACCGCTTCCATCTTTGCTATCTTCTCTTTACTTCCGTCGCTCGCTGTCCCTGCGCATCGCTCTCTCCTTCCTCTCTCTCTAATATATACATTTTAATAATATCCTTTTAATCCCTTCTTACCCCCATCCCTTGTGAACTACTGTTGAGGTGTCGCACTCTGACGCAGACAGTTACGGGGCTCACTTTTCTCCTCTTTTCTCTTCAATAATCACATAAGTCTGCGTTTAGACTCGCTCGCTAGATTTCGTGCCGACCGGTCGTGCCCCCGCGATCTCCGACGACAGCGCATCTCTGGCCGACTGGCTCGCCCTACGCCATCTCCTGATGCAAGAGCTCTCGCTGAGTGGTACCCCGTTCTCGGACTTATGGGACAGTGTCCATTTTTCCTACCTCCTCCTCACTCCCGCACGTGGCTGTCCCTGTACCTCTCTCTCTTCCTGATCTTCTCTATCTCTATACCTTGAATTCCTCCCTATCCTTTTTAATCCCCCCTTACCCCCCTCCCCTGTGCAGAACTGTGGAGGCGCCCTCCATTGAGAGAGAGGCAGTAACGGAACTGCGCTTATTTCTTCCTTTTCCTTTTCGAAAAGTCACTTATTGTCTGCGTTCACGGCAAATCCAGTCGCACACGCTTAGACCGAGCGCAACTGAAGCAATGCTGCCTGCCGACGGCTGACGTGTCTCCCCAAGCTTATGAAACAAAGTAAAAAAAAAACTAAAAAACTAAAACTGCCGCGCAACCTTAGCGTGGTCCCACAAAGACCATCTGATCGAGAGCGTTCGTTTCTCGATTGACATCGTATTGCATAACCACACGCGGCCTGTCGCGCATACGGATGAATATTGCACGCTGTACGCAAGTGGCTAGAGCGCCTTCAATAAATTCATGTGAAGGTGCAGTCCTTTCTTTCATATCCCTATTGCTCCTTCTTACTGTAGCATCACTGTACCCCACGATATTCAACAACTACAGTGCTATAATGGCCCTTCTTATATCATGATAACTTTTGCTATTGAACAAGAAAAGATTGGCAAAGCACACGGGCAGAACATTGACGATTTAATCATTGCATGTAGATGGAATTGGGACAACACCGCTTTATATAAGTCGAATTATTAGCTGCCCCCTCGTGGAAATCTGCCTGGGCTTTAACTCGAAAAAAAAACAATCCTAGGCTCTTACTCGCGCTTTGTTGGGAAAAAGGTTTTGGATGAGCAGACGCAGTTTCGGACATCGGGAATAGGTCAAGTTTCCAGATGAGACGAGCTGATCGAAGTAACAAGATGTAAAATTGTTCAGGTTAAAGCGAGTTGTTTTTTTTTTTTGGCTCACATTTAGACGCGTTACTTGAAGCTCCAGCGCTTGTTTCTTCGCTTAATGCCGGAATAACGTTTGCAGTTTCCAAAAATATTAAATTACTGAGAACCGCTAACGCTAGAACAGACGCTTCTGGCGTACACATCTGCCCTTCTTTCGTTTTTACCATGAAAGCTCCGAAAAGTCTAACAATCTCGTTATGTATACTTCGTTACTTTGCTTTTCACCTTCGCCGTCTTCTCAAGTTGCCGGAACAGTGCCAGCAGTTAAAATTTGACGCAAGCGCTAAAGGAACGTTTTTAGTTACACAGCGATTCGTTGTTGCTCGCTCCTATGTTTGTTTTTCTATTCATCCATCGATCGTTATTTCCCAACTGATCGAAGCGCACAGACAGAAACGATTTTTGTAAGATCTTTTTATTATCAAACAGGCAAACAGGGCTGAAGCGTATTCGCACAAGTAAGAAGAGACATTGGGGCGGGCGCTCGTGTTTTGTCTTCTTTGAATGAGCGATTCTTAAACAGGGAATGTGAGCCGGACTCGACGTTTCGACAAACGGACTTGTCTTTTTTCAAGGTTGCAGCTTCAGCCTGAACATATGGTGGTTTTGGGACGTTAAACCCCACATATCAATCAATCAAGCTTCAGCCTGAAGCACGTTCACCCTGCATAATTGAATGTGCTTCAACGCTCCAGCTATAGCGTTCGCTAACTCAACCACGTTAAGCCTAAATTATCCGGGTGCAGCTTCAGCCTGAAGCATGCACAGCCTTCATAGTTTAAGACAAATGTGCGTAGCGCTACAGTGTATAGCGTTTGCTAACTGACATGAATTGAAGCGCTGAAGCACATTCAGCCCAAATTATACGGGCTGCAGCTTCAGCCTGAAGCACGTACAGCCTGCATAATTTAAACAGAATGTACTTCGGTGCTACACTATGTGAGTTCGGAAACACCAACTTGCCCAACACGTCGGTGTTTGCTTAGTTGTCGCCATCGCTTGCTTTGCTTTATATTACCTTTGTTACCGCTAACCAGAATGTCCATTTCGTGTATTTTTTTTTTTGGGGGGGGGGCAAAGTTTATTTTCGGGGGGTGGGCAAAGTTTTTTTTTTGTGGGGGGGGCAAAGTTCCTTATGCCCTGGGTCGTGCGTCCGCGATGTATGTAGTATAGTAGTCGTAGTAGTAGGTAGCCACCTCCACGACCGGACTAGAGGAGTGACACGCGTGCACCCTTTTCAATTGAGAAGGAAACCCGTGCGTGTTAATTGTAAATAAAAAAGATAGTTGTTTCTGATGAAATAACTCACGCAGACGAATATTGGTTAATTGATCTCCAATAAAATTTGCGTTGAATTTGATGCTTACCAAAAAAAAAACGAGTATCAGAAGAACGCACTTTGAGCACTATTCGACCAGACAGGGTTGCCACATTAAACTCACTGGGCGTAACCTTCTTGGTTTTAGCAAAGCTTAGACATAGAGAAATACACCAAAGAGTGGCCACTGGAGCCTTTTCGCGGCCCAGCAAGAAAGGGTCTGACCAACCGCTAGATGGCGTACTTGGTTTTAGCAAAGTATAGTCATAGCGAAATACACTATATAAAGAGTGGCCACTGGAGCCTTTTCGCGGCCCAGCAAGAAACGGTCTGACCAACCGCTAGATGGCGTACCCATCCTCGTTTTAACTACTTTGTTAGGGCATGTATTAGCCTCCTGAGGAGGACAATGAATACCCAAGTTGGCATCAATTTTTCGCAAAAAAGAAATTTTATCAATTTGTACAATTTTTCATATCTGCTCTACATCATGTCCGCTGAGGACATTTTGTGCCTTACAACAGAAAATAGTGAAGTATGACTAGAAAGTGTTGTTTTTCTGCATTTGTTTTGCATGAAGAGGCACATTCAGATGGTTTAGATGTACTGTATACATGAGTTCCCTTTGTGGAAGCGTGAGTGTGTAGCCTAGTGGTAAAGACACTCGCTTCCGGAGCATGAAGGGTACGGGTTCAAATCCCAGCGTTGGAAAGCAGAAAATTTTGTTATTTTATTTATGCTGAAGACATTATCGGGTGTCTGACCAACCACTCGTGGCGCTAAAAGCAGCGCAGTACCCGGGCCGCAAGGCCCTGCGGGAGTGTCCGCTCTTTATGTAAGTATGTTTCTCTATGGTTTATCGAGGGTTGCGCTGCAATGCCATGAATATAGTGAACTAGAATATAGCCATGAACAAGAGTCGTTGACAGGCGGGAAGTAGACACGAAGCGCAGGCCGTAAGAAAGTGCGTGGGTGCCACCCCGCGTTTAGTCCTTGGAGTGTCCGCTGGATGGCGGTACTTATATATGCTTAATATATAATGAAAATATGCAAGATGGCGGTACTTGGAGTGTTCATTAGATGAATGGATGGACAGGCAGACAGATGAACGGACGGACGCATGGATGGATGGACGGATGGACGCATGGACGAATGCAGGGATGGACGCACAGGTGGTCGCACAGACGGACGGATGGATGGACAGACGCTTCGCCCCACTCATCGCCATGCACTTCGTGGATATGCTGTGATTTTTTTAACTACCGTGGGAAAATAACGAAAAATACGCAGGAACGGACTTAGCTTTTATTGGGAAGAACAATATAACTACGTTCGATCAGTAGGGAAAAAAAACTAGCGAAAAAAAAATGGTGATCTGTCTGTAGCCGGGCTTTTGGGCGCCTTATGAAGGGGAACTCTCCCAGCGATACCCTAAGCGTAGTGGTGCCGTCTCCTTAAAAGCCGGCTGTCTTGTCTTGGAGACGGTCCACGATGGAATTGGCATTGGCCGGATCTTGCGTCGATGATCCGTAAAATTAGTGCAGTATCGTTAGATCGAGCTCGGTCTCTTTCTACTTATGGGCGGCCATTTCACTTGGCGAGATTGTTGTTAAAACGAACGGCGATTTCCATCCTCAGAACGGTGGGTTGTTTGTCTTGTCTTCGTTGACTTTCTTATTAACATTTAGAATGAAAACTGGCCTAGTGTTTTCGGATTTTGGTTGCGTTATCAGAGTCATCATTTGTTGCAGCGTTAAAGGCCCTTTAGAAGGTATTACGTAGCATGAAGGGTTTGCAGAAAGGAAGGGAAAGTAAAAACTGACAAAAAAGGACATGCAACGCAATAAACGGCAGAATTGTAACCACTTTTAAGACAAATGGATATGAAGCGAGTACGCGGAAACAAAAAGAATGTCCATGTTCTTCGTCGAGATGAACCATTACTGATACTTGATGGGGGTGTAACATTTGAGTTTGAGTTTAGTTTATTTACCACGTACAGTTGTACAGTAAGTGGCTGAGACAGAGGAAAAAAGCTGTATAAAACAGCTTGACAAACCCCCATATCCCCATGGCAACTGTGGCAACAAAAACGGCAAAATAAAATTAAACACAGGGCAGTTGAAACCAACAATGCATACGCTTTGCATCAGAACAAAAAAATTAAACAAACTATACTAACCAAAAAAACGCACATGCTATACATCGAAAGAAGTAATCAAACAAAAAATAATACTACACACAAATTAATGAAGCATATTTAAAATAAAAATATTAGAGAACATACGAATATTTTCATAATTAATTCCTAATTTATTTAGTATATTCGGCAAGCAATAACTCAATGTCTGAAAGCCATAATTTGTGCGTGGTCTCGGCACATGCCAATATTCAGAGTGTCGGTTTAGGCGCGTTGAAGGATTTAATTGCAAGTTAGCTAAACTACGTATATAGGCGCGACCTTTTATGGTATCAGATCTAAAAGAGACTGCTAAAGAATATTCGTAGAGCAGGTTTAATTTGATTATTTTGTATTTAGCGAATAATTGTGAAGTATGGGCAATAAAAGGAAGGTTAGCAACAGATCGTAGCGCATTTTTTTGTAAGATAATAAGATTACTAATAGATTGCTTTGTTCTATTACCCCAAATTAGGTTGCAGTAACTCAGATGTGATGTAAAGAGCGCATTAAATATCAGAAGTTTTTGAGGAACTGGCGATAAACCCTGACATTTTCTCAAGACACCCAAGACTTTGCAAAGCTTATTGTATAAAAATTCCGTGTGATAATCCCATTTCATATGTTCATGGAAAACAACACCCAAAGACTTCGCGGTGGAAGAAAATTCGATTATGCTTCTGTTTAACATGAGATTATAGGGTTCAGTGGTTTCATTGAGGGGGGGATTTGGCACGAAAACGAACAGCTTTTGTTTTGAGACAATTTATAAGTAAAGAATTTTCAAGGTTCCAGCTGTATATCTTTTGTAATGTTGAGTTAGCAGTATTTACTAGATGACTAACATTCGTACCTGAAAAAAATAAGCTTGTATCGTCTGCGTAAGTTACGCATTGGGCTGAAGGGTCAACATGTACAATATCGTTTATAAATATAATGAACAAAAGGGGACCCAATATGCTGCCTTGGGGAACACCATCTTTAACAGCTTGCACGGACGAAATTTCCCTGTTTATAGATACACACTGGTGTCTGTCTGTTAGGTAGCTTTCGATCAGATTTAAGGCTACACCACGAATTCCATAACACTGCAGTTTTCCTACTAATGTCTTGTGGTTTATTTTGTCGAATGCTTTCGACATATTTAAAAATATGCCAAGTGTGAACTTTTTGGCCTCAATATTTTTGAGAATCAATTCCTTTTGAAACAATAGGGCTCTTTCGTTTGAGTAGCCTGATCTAAAACCAAATTGTGATTGAGTTATAACGGAATGTTTATCAAAAAAAATTCAACAGTCTAGAATGAATAATTTTTTCAAGTCATTTGGAAAAAAGCGGGAGAATTGAAATCGGCCTGTAATTTGTTAAAATGTTTTTGTCTCCACCTTTGTGGATCACCGTCACCTTAGCATCCTTCATATTCTGTGGGAAAATGCCGTTTTTTAAGGAAACGTTGTAAATGTGTGTCAGACATGGAATACGTACAGGCTGTGACTTGGGCACCGGGGCACGAGGGCGTGACAGGAAACCTGCGCGCGGATGAGGCGGCTCGAGGCTTCACAAATCACCGAGCCACTCAAGCCAGTGCAAGTGATGACCCTACACCCCTGGACCCTTGCTTCGCAACAATTTTAAAGTACTATAGAGAAAATAGGCAGCTGTATCCACGTCCTCACAGCAAGCTCACCGCTGCGGAGGCAACAGCGCTAAGAAAAATACAGACTAACACTTACATAAATCTGCACACTCTTCACCTGATCTACCCCACGGCGTACAGAGATATGTGCCCGTGGTGTGGAGCCACCCCAACACTCTTTCACATCACGTGGGAGTGTGCAGAGCACGACGAAAAGCACGACACCACTGGCACGTGGGAGGAATGGGAGGCGCTGCTGTCTAGCCCAGCCCTAGTGGATCAGCTGCGACTGATCCAAAGAGCTGAACGGATGGCTCGCGCCAGTGGGGCCCTGGAATAGGGGCACCACCCTGCCGGACAGACTTCGCTCTCCACCCCGTATATTCTTCGGGGCACTGGAGTTCAAGCCTGTCTGGATTATGTATATAATAAAGTTTTCTACTACTACTACTGGACTAAGTAGGTCAATAACATGTTTTATTGCTTCCATTTTTAGGCCTTTAAATCCTCACTCTGGAGATATGGCAGACACTGCCGATTCTTATGGAGGAGGAGGAGGAGGGGCAGAAGCGCTTACGATTGTGATAAAAATTACTATATATATATATATATATATATATATATGTGTGTGTGTGTGTGTGTGTGTGTGTGTGTGTGTGTGTGTGTGTGTGTTTTGTATAACGGGCTCAAGCGAATCTAACAAAATTAAGAGAGGAAATTTCCCAAGTTCTTTTTTTAGAAAGCCAATCAGTTCAAAGAAACAATGACATGGGTAATACCTAATGAATGTGGCATGAAAGTGCAATGTTTTCGAAGACTTTGCTCCGAAGTGGGGCAGCTTGGGCTAGTTGGTATGGCATGACGATAGTTATGGCGCGAGAACAAAATGACGACACAGAGACAAGACACTGTGTCCTTCATTTCCTTCTTGTCTCTGTGTCGTCGTTTTGTTCTCGCGCTATAACTATCGTCATACCTTGCTCGAATAGACAACACTACCTGTATTGCACACTCAT
This sequence comes from Rhipicephalus microplus, assembly GCF_013339725.1. Taxonomy (NCBI): domain Eukaryota; kingdom Metazoa; phylum Arthropoda; class Arachnida; order Ixodida; family Ixodidae; genus Rhipicephalus; species Rhipicephalus microplus. The sequence goes on along the minus strand of NC_051165.1, from coordinate 181,644,237 downwards.
CCTTATTTCATAGGGCTTGCTGGCAGTACTGAATTTGTTGAGGTTTGATATTACAATATTGACAATGTTTAGAGGACGTGTGTTGTAAAACAGAATTTTTTTAAAGCGCGGTGATTAGTATACGAATAGCATCGTCTTTTTCGGATAAGTCTGACACCATGCAACTCGTTTACCTTTTAACTACTATATATTCTTCTATCTTTATGAATTTCAATATTCGCCCTGCCGCGGTGGTCTAGTGGCCAAGGTACTCGGATGCTGACCCGCGAGTCGCGGGATCGAATCCCGGCTTTGGCGGCTGCATTTTCGAAGGAGGTGAAATATGCCGTAGGCCTGTGTGCTCAGATTTGGGAGATTTGGGTGCCCAGATGGTCGAAATTTCCGGAGCCCTCCACTACGGCGTCTCTCGTTCTCATATGGTTGTTTTGGTGCGTTAAACCCCGCATATCAATCATCAATCAATGGATTTCAATTTTTCTGAAAGAAACTCGGCAGTACCATACTGCTGTTTCTTTTTAAGCATTCTTGATTGCTGTATATCAAGTGGACTCCACCGAAGAGAGGCCAAACTGCTTTATCGTATATGGTTAGGTGTGTCATTTACAAAAATTGGTAGCATATCCACGTAGTGAATAATGGAGAGTGGGGCGAAGCATTCGTCCGTCCATTCGTTCTTGCTTCCGTCCGTCCATGCGTCTGTCTGTGTGACCGTTTATGCGTCCATCCGCCCGTCCGTGCGTTCGTCTGTTCGTGCGTCCGTCCCTGCGTTCGTCTATGCATCCGCCCCTGCGTCCGTTCATGCGTCCATCCATGCATCTGTCTGTGTGTCCATTCGTCCATCTATCTATTCAACACTCCAAGTACCACCATCTCGCATCTTTTCATCATATATTTTCCATATAGAAGCACCGCCATCCAGCGGACATTCCAAGGACTAAACGAGAGGTGGCACACGCACACTTTCTTAAGGCTTGCGCTTCCGATCTACTTCCCACCTTTAACCACCTCGAGTTCATGGTATATACTAGTAAACTGTATTCATTGCACTGCGGCCCAACGCTCGCTAAACCTTTCTAAAGCCAAGGAGGTTACGCCCAGCGAGTATAACGTAGCAACCTTTTCCTGTCAGATAGTGCTCAATGTACATGCCAATGGCTGCTAATGGGAAATGAGAGACAGGAGAATTCGGCTTTTACTTTCTTACGGCTCGCGCTTCGTATCTACTCCCCACCTTTAACCACCTCGAGTTCATGGTATATACTAGTTTATTGTATTCATGGCACTGCGGTTCAACGCTAGCCAAACCTTTCTAAAACTAAGGAGGTTACACCCAGCGAGTGTAACGCAGCAACCCTTTCTTGTCAGATAGTGCTCAATGTACATGCCAATGGCTGCTAATGGGGATCGCAGCGTGCGCGTTAACTAAAAGCCGAATGCTCTCGTCTCTCATTCCCCATTAGCAGCCATGGGCATGTACATTGAGCACTATTTTTAATTGTTCAGCAACGCACAGAAGAAATCTCTCACCGGCACCACCTAGGAGGTCAAGATGTTATACTTGTTACACACTACAACGGCTACGAAGGACGAACGGGTGCCGCTATAAGGAGCTTCGCCCCTAAAATCGTATTTCTTCCGAATCGGAATTGCTTACAATGCGCTCTGCGATGGCTGTAGTTGCGAGGAGACGCTATACGACACATTTTGTGTAACTATCCCAGCCCATAATGTGCACAGGCAGTCACTGGCGCCCTTTATAGCCCGCCTGGACAACATACAAATGTCTTTTGAATCTGTTCTAGCATGCCATCGACGAAGGACTTTGCAGCTGGAGGCGACCAAAGAACTGCTGATGTGTTTTTGAAAGAAACAGACCTAGACAAGCGGCTGTGATAGTAATGTCGCGTTTCCGCTCCGTATTGATGGACGCTGACTGACTATGTGCTTTTGCACGCGCTGTGTGATGTGCTATCTTTCTTTATCTCTCCTCTTTTTGATCTCCTTTCAATCTCCCCCAGCCCTTTCCCGCGTGTATCAATTCAGCCACCTTTAATATATACGCTAGGTCCTCATGGTCTGTAATAAACTTGAACTCCACGCCTTCTAAATATCACCGGAAGTAGCCGACGCTTTCGAAACGGCTAGACCTTTTTTTTTTAGGGTAGCGAACTTGTTATACTTGACTCATTGACCTTCCTACTTTTTTTTTCTCTACCATTCTCTCTCCTTTGATTGCTGTATGCGCCGAGGGCTGTTATCGCGTAGGCGCATCATAAACCTTCTTTCGTAGAAAAAAAAATATGCAGCGCAGTGGTGTATAAAAGTTTCGGCTTTCGTTTAGGGGTCAAATGCACGGAACTAAGAGAAATTGGAATTGCTTTTTCATTTGCCGGCGTAAACGGGTGCCCCCAGCTACGCAAGAGTCGCATTCTCTCTCATTACGATGAGAGCTTTTATGTTAACTGCTCGGCAGGCAGGCACTCACTGCCTGAACGTCGGTGCATCTCCACGCTTTTCAGGAGGTGCGCCTATAAGTGCGTCCATCATTAGCCGTCGTCGTTCGAGTTCGCAGCTTGTTACGATTGGCCGAGCTCGCACAGGCTTGAATCGTATCGTCGAACGAAATTGCTGGCTCGGAAATCGTGCACACGTCCGCGTAAACTGCTTCCTAAATTCGGTTTCCAGTATTGCTTTGCGCTGCGTTAGCTCGCATCGTTTCCAGCTCGGCTTCTCGTCGCAGTGTAATTAGTCGAGTGGAGCACTTTTTTTCGTAATGTCTCACTCGCGTTGGGATTGTCCTTAAACCGAAACTACGCGAAATAATTGCTTCGGACCCACATATGCTCTCGAAGAGCTGGTGACTCCTCTTTAGGCGAACGCCGGACAAGCTATAGTCGTTTTCTTCGGCTTTTCGCCACACGCTAAACAATTGGACAGGGTACTTTAAACGCATCAAAGCTATTTTTTTGCCTATAACCTGACAGTTTACTACTGCTACAACGTAATGTATTCACTTGGCAATGCAACTAGTTAATTCATTCACTTAAGTTAGATCGGCGCAGGGAATGTATACGCCCAGTTCGATTTCTATATAGTGGCGCGTGCTCCCTATTAAGCCCTCCGCTTGTTTAAAAAAAAAATGAAATTGTGAATCAGGTAGCATGGGTGCCCATAAGCAGTAACCGGCTATTCTTTGTCGCATAGCAACAGAAAAAAAAGTAACGTATTTACCCGACGCTAACGCGTGCCCAGTTTAAATGACTGAAAAACAAAAATACTGCGAGGCCTGATTCTAAGCGAACCGGTTCTCCTTGACTGAGGCAAAAGAAAATCAATCTGTACGCTCCGCTGTAGCGTGCATGCGTTTTCCACGAACAGACAAGTGTGCAAACATGTTGTTCGTCTGGAAGTTCATCTTGAAGGTCAGGAAATCTCCCCGCTCTCGGGCCGTGGCGGTCTTAGCTTGAAGACTTTGCGCTCGAAGATTAATTTTTTTTTCAGCTTTCGCCAGTGGTAAACGCCAAGTCTCTGGTGCGCCGAAATAACGGGTTTCACTCCTACTAACGCCGTATTTCGCATGCATAGTGGCTTTACTCTTACAGCCCATATTGTGACGGACACAGCGCGTGTTCGTGGCTGCTGCATCCATTCTGGGGCTTCAGGGCCGACAGACCGTACGGCGCACGATGGCAGGACAAGACTGACTTAAAACGGTTCCGAGGACGCAGAAAGCGACTAAGAAACGTGCTATAATTTTAAGCGACAAATGAAGTGGTCACAACGCATAACGGCGATGAGGATGCGCAGCGGTGGAGCAGTTTCGGTTCGTGCCCGAGTCCAGGGCGCACGTGATATTAAGACCCATTTTTTCTTTTCGGATAAGGGCGCGTGCTTAAAATGGGTAAAGGCGGTAATGCGTAATATTACGAAATACGTCACGCAGTACATAAGCACGAGTCCAGAACAATTACGCAGGTTTACACTCAACAATAAATAATTTGAAATATTGCGTATGCACACCAAACAAAAAAATGATTATTACATAACGTAAAGCACGTGATCATAATGCAACGCACACTTTATTTTAAAAGTAATGTTAATGTCTCGGGTTGTACGCCCCAGAACCACGATATATAGGTGATACCGTGAGGAAGGGTTCCGGAAATTTTGACCGTGCACACTGCACCGGTGTCTAGCATTTCGTCTCCATCAAAAGTGACCGCCGCGGCCGGGATTGAACTTATGACCTCTGGGTCAGCAGCCGAGACCGCAACCGCTACAGCATCGTGAAGTATTGTCTTGATAATACAGGCGTGATATTGCCGCAATATAAAGAATAACAAGTGTTGGCGTTTTTTTTTTTTGTCCCTAAACCACTATATGATTATGTGGCACGCCGTAGTGAAGGGCTCCGGAAATTTCTTCCTCCTGGGCGCCTTTGGTGAGTGCCTCTAAGTACACTGTCCTCCAATATTTTGTCTCCGTATAAATACGGCCGCCGCGGCCAGGATGATACTGCGATGTGCCTTCATACAATATGAGCCATCCGCGCAGTCGTGTACAAGCGTGTGGTGCAAACAGAGGAGAATATTTCTGTTCTGATACTGAAGAAGACGTAGTAAACTCCTGGCTGTCGCCAAGTTGCTTGGAGAGATGGCGGGCGGAAACTTGGGAGTGATAATGCGTGTATACCCAGCAAGTCAACTACGGGCGAAGTAGAGAGGAAGATATGCAAAGAGTAGTTTAAACCTTTCGCGATACTAAAGCAGGCACTTTCTCTTTTTCAAACAGCTTGCTCCTGCACAAAGAAACCCCCCTGCGCCGCCGCGCGGGCACTCATTTTTCTGTGTTCGGATTGGGTTCGGCGGGTCCCGTCAGGATAGCTGGCCCCCTGCCGCCGTCCACATACAAAAGCCGATGTTCACCATTGAGGAGACGCGTTTTTAAAGACAGAACGTAGATTTGTGTAGATGAAGGATGAGAATGTGAACTGCTTTTGTATAAATGTCTTCGGCTTTTATCGCCCGTTGTTTCCCAACACGGAGGACTGAAGAAGTCCGTGACCACTGCTGCCGCGAATCAGGTGACTTGAAGTCTCAGTGGTCCACCCACCAAAAAAGGTGCAGCAATAGGGCTTCTCGTTTGATGAGGAACATGGGCAAAAAGGTCCAATAGGTTGCACGAGGGCACCACACAATACCGTACCCGGCCGACGTCTATAGGAGAATCTGTTCGGTAACGTAAGGCAAGGAGGTAGAGTCCGAATGAGAGGGACAAGTTGAGCACCTCTGTGGAGGAAATGGCCGCTGACATGAACGTCATCAGTGGTTCATGGCTGCGTTCAGGTGCTGTATTCCTGAGGACTGCTACAACGACGCCGTCCCGTGCAGAGGAACAGCCGGTGCTTTGTCACGACCATGTGTAGGTGACAATGGCTGCGTTGAGATGTTGAGTCCGTGAGGACGGCAACAGCGACGCTGTCTCACGCTGTTCAAGCTCGCTCAACAAGGACTTGTTCGCGATACTTCCGTCTGGTTGCAATCTTGCAACCCGACCACAGCGAGCTGCCTGGCCCACCGGCAGGACAACGTCGTGGTTCGTGCTTCCGACCAAGCGCCGAATATCGGGGTGAAAGCATTCATGCAGACTGGTTCCACGCACAAGTGGCGTCTGCCACGACGAACTGCAGGGACCGAAATGTAACGACGTCGATTGGATATTCCCAGTGGCTTGACTCGCCGAGAGGAGGTTCCGCTCACGAGGACTCGTCTGGGCGCCGCCTCAACTCCTGCCATCTCGGCTACACGGGACACCCGGTGGGCAGCCTCCCTCCACGACTTGGCCCTTCTGCGTCGTTGCCTCAGCCTCAGAGGCAATGCTCGATCACCTGCTGGAGTACCTGCCTGGGCCTTCACCAGGACTCGTACACGCTACCTACGTGGCCTTGACTACCACCCTGGTCGACCACCTGGCTTAATGCGCTGGACGCACGGTCCTCAGCATCGACCGCTCCTGGTTTTCATCCAGAAAACTGAATTCTTCCTGTTTGTTAAACTAATGCCGTATAGGCCATACTGGTGCGAAGAAAGCAATTTTTAAATCAATAATACCGAGCGTGCAGATGATGTAGCGGGTAACTCGTACATGAGGAAATTGCGCAATGCTAATCAACTTTAGAATCGCTGGTGACGATTTCATTTTTTTTTTCGATACGTCTAGCCGTACATTAGCAGTGGATCAAGTTCCTTTCCCAATCATTGTGTGTGTGACAGAATTCGGAGAAACTGTGCCGCCTCGTGGCGCATCCGTGGAATTCATTGCTTCGACGCGGATTGCCTTCAGCTTCTCACAGCGGTGCACGAATTTAGCGAGGCCCAAAGTGGTGTTGGAATGCGAACGGCGCTGCTCGTTGTTTGGGCAGGCACAGCCCGCGCGAATGTTTCCGACGACCTTAATGCTGCACGCGCCTTCTCTAAATTGGGCCAAACTCGCTCGGCGAGCGTATAATTAGATTGCCATGTTTGTCCACTGTCCTTTTCCATTGTAACCCCGGTGGCGCTGTTTCGGGATTCATTCGGTGTTTTGGACGAATAAAGTTACAGCCTGTTCTCGTGACCTTTGAGGGTTATTCGATCGAGTTGATTTTGTTAGATGTCGGGTTAAAAGTCAGTACAGTACTTTAACGCGGACCCACTAAAATCTTGGTCAGGAAGAATATATTTTACAGGATACTGCGGGTATTATAAAAAACCAAACAAGAAAAATGAGAAGACAGCAATAACGGGCGTGCTTGTTGGGTCAAACTTTGTTTGGCCTCCTACTTGCCGCACCGGAGTTACGCTATACGCAATTAATGCAGGGCACGGTTCGGCCGCGTTTGCGCTGGTCATCGCCCTGCTCTTTGACAACGTTGCTGTGGTATCCGGTTTCCTTGTTGATGTAAGTGGTTATGCGGGTGCGCTGATAAACGTGCTCCGAAAGCCTTCCGAGTACGTTAATCGAGAAAGAAATAAGTAAAACGCGTTTTTTTTTTCTATGTAGGCGTATAAGCTCTACTCCAGGAAACACAAGCGAATCAATGGTTCAAGCTTGATGTGTCACCGCAGAATTTTTCGGCTTCATATTGATGGCTGATATTCGTGTAATATGTACCCCCCCCCCCCCCTCCCCACTGCTCAATGCCAGTCGCATATTAAAGAGCGTTTAACAAAAGTTTGAACAAGCAATCCGCGAGGGTTCTTAGGTTGGTTAGTTGACTCATGTACATTGTGGCTAAATAAGGCAGACTACGTGATGAAGAACTTACAGGACACAGCACTGACTGTCAACTGATTTTTAATTGGAAAATGTACAATATGGATCGGCAGGTGAACAAAAAAAAACTAAGAAAAAAGACACAAACGCTAATCGAGTGAGTCAGCCGGCCGTCATTACTATCAAATTGGAAAAGGATTTACAAGGTGCGTCCGACAGAGATTTCATGAAAACGTAAACCCGAGATAAAAGACGGCAACAAACAACTATGACGAGGTGGTTGGTACGAAACTGACTAAAGTAATTAAAACCGGGCATTCAAAAATCAACAAAAACACAAGCTCCAGTATAAAAACAGGAGAGTGTTTGTCAGAGGGTGACATCAAAGCTAGAAAACTGCCACCACGGGCGACAAAGCGACCTTTTTTTTTTTGCTAGTGTTTACGTTCTTATCACATCCGTTCTTGCCGCATCTTGGAAACTCATCCAAATTCATAGAAATGCTGGTGGCCGAGTCACTCGATGGTGCTTGTGCCTTTTTTTTTTAGTATTTATTGTTCGCCTGTCTGTATATACCATACCTTCTTTAATAAAAAAATGATCTGATCACGCTGTATTCTGCATGTTCTTCGTCCTATTGTCTGCTCTGTTTTACCACAATGTTAAGGAAGTATTTCTGTGATTTGTTAATACGACTATTTGCCTATTATAATGAAGGGCGCTTCCTCCTCGAAGTATACCGAAAGTGTTCCAGCTATACGGCCTTTAATGCTAATGTAGTGTGTCCCGTTAAGCTTATAATTGTAATATCGGGCGTTCAACGTTCCAAGACAAGGATGTGATTACGAGGAACGCGTATCGTAGAGAGCTCCGGGAATTTCGATCACCTGGCGTTCTTTAACGCTCACTAACATGGCACACGGGCCTCTATACCGTATCGCCTCCATCGAAACGCGACCGCAAGGGGCTAGGAATTGAACCCACGACCTTTGGCTATAAACAGGCGAGCACCGCAACTATACTGATCCACTGCGTGTGCTTAGTGTAGTCGATCCTGTTACTCTCAGCGCAATCATAAATCTTCTGCGCAGCTGGTTGCGGTATAGTTGCGTTATGATGGGTTACTTTCCCAACTGAGCTTTGTCACTGGCTTGGGTTACGCTCCGCCATAGCCGCTGTGAGCCTAGAACAGTTTGTGATGAGGTGAAAGTAAAATGAAGAAATAATGGCCTATTGTGTACATACGCCCCTCCATTAGGTATTCAGAGAACAACGATGGTCTGACACTGTGCAATTTGTGATGTTCTCTTCTAAGTGCAGCGTGCGTTTCACCTGCTGTTTGCTTGGGCAGTGAGACTGCGTCCCGTATTGTTTCGCAGCCGTTGTTTATATACACCATGCCATTTCATTCCGTCGGCGCGGTGGCGGTATTTATTTCGCCTAATGTGCAAAGTTGCCCGTGCGGGCATCACGCTACTTCTCGCGCTCGCTGCATGTTCGTCTCGTTCGCACCGCTGTCACGCTTTCCGGAACTAGAAGTTTCCGATATGTATAATGAATTTCTTGCTCATGTGCACTTGGGGTGCCTAAAGCACAGGGGAAAAGAGTTGGTTGGCTTTTACCATCTTTCGTTAAATTTCTATGGACGGACGACAGTGGCTAGGCTTTCCGTTGTGTTAGTTTGCGTTGAGAAGTGGCTTAGCCAAGGGGTGGCACACCTGGCTTGTGCCGTGCAACCCCCCCCCCCCCCCCAAATTATTTTCGCCATTGCATACAGGGTGAAAAATGACCATTTCTTTAAAAAGGGTGCCCCCTCCCCTAAACAAAAACGTTCTGTCTACGCCCATGACTGAGCAGGCTGGCTGGCTGTATTTGCATATGCGACGTATGCGGCTTCACGTTTATTCGAGAAAATCAACTGGCAGACTCCTGAAGCCGCATTCGGCTCCCGCCTGGAGAAAGCATCGGAAAGTGGTACGGGTGAAGAGGTGGCAGGTCAAGTCGTAGGTTTTTATTTCTCTCCCTCTTTCATCGTGTACAAAGAAAATTTCAAAAAAAAAGGAGTTGGAGAAAGTGCCGATGCAGCGCACCAGCATCTTCCTGCTTCCCGCAGAGCGTCTGTTGTGCTTGGCGCGAGTTTATTTACGAGCACAGAGGTGCCCCTTTGTTGTCGGCTCTCGCTCGGCAACAGAAGCTCTCGGCGTAACACCTTTTTCCGGTTCCCTTCCACACCGGCTTCACTCTTGTTTGCACGTTTCTTGCAGGGGTTCTCTTTGGGCGACGCTCTAGTTTCTGTATGCCGAGATTTCTCTCTGTTGAACACGCGCGCGCGCGCACGCACGCACGCCGCACGCACGCACGCCGCACACACACCACACCACACCACACACACAACACACACACACCACACACACACACACACACACAACACACACACACACACACACACACACACACACACACCACACCACACACACACACACACACACACTCTCTCTCTCTCTCTCTCTTTATTTCTCGTGCTCTCATTTCCTCGCCTTTTCATTCGCCGTCGTCTGGGGACACGTGCATCTGGAGCTCACGCGTTCGCGTTTGTATCTGCGCGTTGATGTCGCGTCACGTTCCTTTGTACGTGCGACGTGGCAGGCGAGCAGGCGTTTTTCGTCATGCGGAAGACACATTGTGCCCCTTCTGTTGAACACGTCGTCGGATGCAAAACGTGTGCTTCAGCGCTTCGCTTTGGCGTCGCTGTGTGCGCTCGTGGTGCGGTACTGCCTCCGTTGTCGCGCTTGTCGCTTTCTTTTCCCTCGTTGCCACAAGCGACAGTCTCGGCAGTACGAGGAAAAGTTGTCGAGCTCTTCGCGCATCAGTCGGAAACCCGGTGGAGATTCATCTTTTACTCGTCCCGTGGGAGCTGGGCGTCCCGGGTTCGCTTTGTCGCTGTACACATCGATATGGCATACGCTCGTGCCTGTCCTCGAGCCAGTTGTAAAGAGCTCGCTGAAGGACGCGGTGTAACGCTTGTTTGTTTACGTACTCGTGGGGCCTGAGTTCTACGACCTTCTTACGTCTCTTAGTGTTTGTAGTTATAATATGGATCATTGTTTATTTCCGCCAATACTATTCAATGTTGATGGGGGTGGGTAAGAAAAACTTGTCTGCAATGCGCTTGACTAAGATGGCGCGCACGTGAAAGCCCCCCCCCCCCCCCTTTTTTTTTTCTTCAGAACAGATACGTACCGAATCGATGCGTACTGTTTGCAGTGAGCATTTCACTCAGTGTGTCCGAGGGTTGCAGGCTGGCTGGAGGAGGGCACTCTGAGGAACTGAACAATATGTTCCGAACGCAAGCAAGTCAGAATTGAGTAGTTACCCCATCATTTTTGATTTGGTTTATTTTGTATTAGTCTCACAAGCCACGTCACTTAATCACGGCAGTGGAGTTCAGGGTCATTTTGTATTAATCTCACAAGCCACTTTATCACGTCAGTTGGAGTTCAGGAGCTTGTGTCAAGCTGTTTTACTATTTACCCGTTATGTATACGTGTAGCTTACTTTTACCGGGAAGGTGTGTTAGTCCTACCTGTTTTGTCGTCGACGTCGTAGTAGTAGTATTTGTAGCAGTAGCTTCAGTAGTATTAGCTGTAGTATTTGTAGCAGTAGTTTCGGTAATATTAGTAGTATTAGTAGCAGTAGTAGTAGTAGTACAGTGACAAAAGGTGCAGTAATAAATAAAATATAGAAACAAAATGAAATGATGATTATGCTAAATGACGATGACACACGTCACCCCGCTAGCCAGTCACATATTCGCGCGCTTACAACTTTGCTGTGCGACACTTTTCACGGCGTGAAGAGGAGCACAAATTTTTCGAGACTCTCGAGAAATCTTCGAACAGTGCTTCCGTTCCCGTAACTCGCTGGGGGATATACCGCTAAGCCCTATAACGCAGCGTCACCTGCGTCTGCTGCATTTCGCTTTTACGACCTTTGTCATCGGAACTTATGGCTTTCCTTGGTGCCAACCGATTTTATGCGGGAGTTTACTGCAGGAGTGCCCTAAAATTGCGATGTCTCGTGCTCTGCTTTATTGACCCGAGAAAGACTGTGTGTGCCGATCGCACTGACGCTCGGCGTAGGGAAAACAGAGAGCGTTATTTCGTTCTGGGAAGGCCGCTTTACATTCTGCTGTCTCGTAGGAAACGAAGCAAACCAAAAACAAAGCGAGCAGTAGAAGAACACCCTGTAACCTTGTCTAGAAGGTTGCTGGTAGCAAATTAATCGTGGTCGCTATTCGTCCAAAAAGACAGTGTACCACGCGTGCTGTAGCCAACGGTTTACATTGCTTCACTGGCACATAGCCTATGTCTTATTTCTGGTTCTTTCTTTCCTTTCCTATCATCGTTTGCTCCCTTACCCCATTCCCCAGGACAGGGTAGCCAGATGGTCTAAGAACTGGCTAACCTCCCTTTTCCTTCCTTCCTTCCTTCCTTCCTTCCTTCCTTCCTTCCTTCCTTCCTTCCTTCCTTCCTTCCTTCCTTCCCTTCCTTCCTTCCTCCTTCCTTCCTTCTTCCTTCCTTCCTTCCTTCCTTCCTTCCTTCTTTTCTTTCTTGCTTCCTTCCTTCCTTCTTTCTTTCTTCCTTCTTTCTTTCTTTCTTCTTTCTTTCTTTCTTTCCTTCGTTCCTTCCTTCCTTCTTTTCTTCCTTCTTTCCTTCCTTATTCCTTCTTTCTTTCCTCCCTTCCTTTTCTTTCCATCCTTCCCTCCTTCCTTCCTTCCTCCCTCCTTTTCCTTCCTTCTTCCTTTTTTCTTTCTTTCCTCCCTTCTTTCTTTCTTTCCTCACTTCCTCTTCTTTCCTTCCTTCCTTCTTTCCCTTCCTTCTTCCTTCTTTCTTTCTTTCTTTCCTTCTTTCTTTCTTTGCTCCCTTCTTTTTCTTTCCTTCCTTTCTTCCTTTTCCTTCCTTCCTTCTTTCCCCTTCCTTTTCCTTCCTTCCTTCGCGCTCGTGTTGTGTTCTTCATGTGTCCTTGTGTTTCTTGTGCTATTTAACAATGCATTGGGGTTTCTCTACTATTACATAACTCGTGCGATGACGTGCTAGTGTCTCGTTGGGACAACAGTGCCACACTTTCGCGCGACACGAAGTGGTCGGTCTGCGCTATGATCATTTTACCGTAAGGTTAAGTAGCGCAGTTTTTAACTTGGACAAGAGGGATAAGGACACGGTACTCGCTACTATATGATGCTTTCCAGCGCTTTTGGGGCGAAGTTGTTAAGCGTCTCACGAGAAGAGTCTCCCGGCGAAAAGACGACGTGTGGCTCAAAAAGTCGCATAACCGCCCTAACAGACCGAGCTGCGCATTCTTTTCGTCCGTGCTGCGTTCGCTTGATATATGGTACATGACAAGATAGCCACAACACATAGCTGTCGACTTGGAGTTGTCATACGGGAATGCATAAGTGACACCGTGAATCGCTCTTTAGTGCTGATTTTTTTTTTTTTCGCATCACCTTGGCTTACCTTGATACAGCAACATTGCCCTCAGTGCCTACTATCCAATCTCCATCTTTGCTTTGAATTCTTTCTCTCTCTCTTTTCATGGTGATCTTTTCATATTTTATTCTGAAAACGGAAACAAAGAGGTCTGGATTTCCTTTTCGTTTTTCTACAATTTTTTTTTTCGCACCTCTCTTTCATTGACCAAACCACAGGGGAAGGTGAGCGAGAAATATTTTGTGCTGGTAAGCTTGAACTGTAGATGTCTAACCGGATTTCCCGCTGGACTGAGAGTCACGGCCGAATACCGTACGAAACAAAGTTCAGTGAAGCGAGCTTTTCAATCTTCGCGAGATATATTGGTTTCACGCTGTTGCGTAACCTGTGCATTCGATCAAAACATGTTGTATGGCAAGCGCCGCCAGTGTTGTGTGCTGGCGGATACAAGTTCGCCCTTCTACGTGGCTCCGCTTGCAACTTTTCTTGCGAAATTTGGAAATGCCCGCGTTGTATCTTCTTTTTGCCTTTCGTTTAGTTACTGTTTGTTTCATCCTTCTCTGCATGGCTGGCTTTGGGCTTCCGTTGCGCCAAAGCGTCCCCCTCTTAAAAGTGTATGACGAGCAACAAAAGAACTGCCCCTACGCATATATATATATATAATAGAAGTGACGGCAACTAAAGAGGGCCGTTTCTTTACGAATTGTGCGCGCGGGATAGGTCATCGTCATTTTCGCTTCGCCTACGCGCACGAAGTCAGCGGGAGAATCGCGTCGCAAAAGTGTGCACGTTCGTGCTTCGTTGGACCTGTCATCGCCAGCGTTAGGGCCAAGTGCCGGCAGAATGGGAATAAAAGGAAGGAAGAAGAAAAAAAAAACAATGATAACCTGAAAGAAGACTTTAAAAATAGAGAGAGGGGAGGAAGGGCGGGGTGAGGTGCACATCAGAGTTCATCGCAGCCTTTGCTGTACCCCTGCGAATTCGGTAAGGAATAGGCGACGCGCAGGACGTGATCGTAGCCGTTTCGCACCACTTCTCTCGTTCTCTTTATTTTTTTAACTCTTTTTTTTTCATCCGTCTTCGTTCACCAATAGTAAGGAAGTTGCCCTTTCGGAGAAGGCCAGAAACAGCCAAGCCAATGAATGGCCCCGAAGAAAATAAAGCGTAAGAGGCGGTGGTCGAAAGGACGCGGTGACCGGCTAGAGAAATGAATCTGCGGGATAGGAAATATATAGATGCTGCGAGAAAATTTGCCGACGTTCGTCTTCATTTTTCAAGGAAATTTGTTGAAGCAACCGAAAGGAAAGTAATTGGCTCGAAGCGTGACGATGACGGGCCCTTTGTTGCGGGGGCAGTTTCTCGTGGTCAAGCTTTCTTCTTTATGTTGCGCTTCAGACGTTCTTTTTTTTTTTGCTGCGCAGGTTCAAGAGGGCTGTCGGCTGTGTTCGTTCCCTATTGTGGCCGCTTTGTTGGCAACGCGAGATTGGCTCTCTCGTACGTGAGCCGAAACGTTAGCTGAGCGAGCCACAATTCTGACACTTCCAAACGTCCGCGCCAGAAACGGGTTGCCAATGCAGGACGCGGTCGACCTCCGGAACAGTAGCAGAGCACGGCAGACGCAAGGGTGCGAGGCATCCAATCACCAAGCGCGGCTGCAGGGAGGTGTGGTTTTTGGGAGGTCTATTGATTCTGCCTAAAAATATTGACCGGCTCCCCGTATATAGCCCCATCTTCCTCCTCTGAAGTGCCACAAAGCTGGCTATTAGGTGGTGCTTTCTGAGGCGCCCCCTAGCTTCCCCTTCCTCCTCTTGTAATATGATAGCTGCCATTTCTACGCCCTCCTCCTTGCCAGGAAACAATTTCTCGTGTCGTCTATGTTAGTAACGCACATTCTTGATTGATTGATTTGTGGTGTTGTGATGATTTGTGATGATTTGTGGTTTGTGATGAGAGACGCCGTAGGGGAAGGCTCCGGAAATTTCGACCACCTGGGGTTCTTTAACGTGCACCCAAATCTGAGCACATGGGCCTACAACATCTCCGTTTCCATCGGAAATGCAGCCGCCGCAGCCGGGATTCGATCCCGCGACCTGCGGGTCAGCAGCCGAGTACCTTAGCCACTAGACCACCACGGTGGGGCTAAGGCACACTCTTATAAGCGCGCACGCACACACACACACACACACACACACACACACACCACACACACACAACCACACACACACACACACACACACACACACACACACACACACACACACACACACACACACACACACACATGCACGCACACCACACGCACGCACGCACGCACGCACACACACACACACACACACGCGCGCGCGCGCGCGCGCGCTCTCGCATGCATGCATGCGCCGCACACATTGTCAAAATAATATATTTAGTTGAGCGTCCGTACGGCTGCGGTGAACGCGCAACTAAATCTGTCTAACGACGCAACATTGAGGCGTCACAGGATGGCATTACTTCTACTTATCTCTTTATTTCGCAAGCAGGCTTTGTTGACGAATCGCAACATAGTGTCAACCATATACTGCGTGCATGTTGCGACATATGCTGCACTCTGTGACAGAACGAGTGGATCGTAATGGGATTCTGCACATACGTAGAAGAATGAAGAAATGCGCTGTGAATATGAAGGTGCTCCGAACGAATAAATTTCACCTGGCGCATACCGAGTTTTAGGACCTCGAAAGCCATGCGCGCAGGTAGACTTATCGCATTACTCATTTTATCGCTGTTGCGGTAGGGGGGGGGGGGGGGGGGTCTTTGAAAACGCCGTGTATATGGACAGTCTGTAAAAGCATTTGTTGAGCGTCCTGCAGTTTGATCACCTGCGCTCTTGTATTCCACGTCTGGACATTATAGGCTTGACTTCGCGAGCTACTGGATGGCCCAGATTTGGTTGGCGAGTTTTGAGCTGTGCAAGACACCGGCCTACCTCAACCGGCTTGATGTCTTTAGTGTATATGTGGCTCGCAATACCGGAGCATGTGCTTGAGCGTAGCAGGTTTAATACCGCCTTCCTCGCTGTTTCTTTCGTGATAGATCTGAGCTAACGGGTTTATGTAAGCGTGAGTCGGTAGGCGCCTGTAGTCTTGTGTGAAAATGAGGTGCCCCTTGACTGTACTAAAATCTGTACGAAACATTGATGGTGCAACACAGATGGGTCGTTCCGTGTCTCCTTATTTTGAACAGTCTACTACATTTTTTTTTCTTTAGGAGCCTTCTGTCTACTGCGTATCTACCAGATGTCGTGCGCGCGAGCACTCAATCATTCGCTGTTAGACCAGGGGTGAAACCGTCGTTGTCGCAGACGAGGGTCTCCGCCTTCGTACTGCTTTTAGTCACTAAATGGAAGCGCTGTCATCGTCGAACAGATATTGGAATATCACCCGAAAGGCGACGATAGCGCCGCTGCGCTCTGCCGTCTTGACTTACTTCGTGTGTCCGTGTTAGCACGGCCTACCTTTTAGAATGAACACTTACCAAATAGCTCAGCTCTTTTATTCAAATGTTGTTACAGCCACGTTTCTCTCCTTCTCTCTGACTTTTGTTCCCCTCCCCAGTGCAAAATACCCTACCAGACTCGTCCCTTGTTACCCCCACTCCCTTTCTTTTATTCTCTTTTTCCCCCTTTGCTCCTGGAGTCCCTATTGCCTTTCTTAGCACAGTGTAGCCAATTGGAGACGTCCTGGTCACAGAGTTTCCTAATATACACTATAGAGGGAACTCTGGCGCTAGTGCCAATGGGAGCTGCAACGCACGGCGCTTCAGCGAGCATAGGAATGATAAGCAGTACACACATTTGTCCAATTTTTGTACTTCTGGCCTGCTTCTGGCTCCGTGTATGTTCGTGTGGCTTGGAACTGTTCTTTCACAAAAAAAATTGGCAAATGTTCAGCGTTCATGCTTGACTGCCTTATTTTTTTAGGCTTACCATTTCGAATCAGGTCACAAAGTACAAAAGGGTTCGTTCTTTCCTTCAAAACAAAACCGCTACCAGAAATAAACGAAGCCGCAAGTACGATTCGCCACCCGCAAGTTCGAAGACTAGGCAAATGTGTGTACTACCCATCATTCCCATAATCGCTGAATGATCGCAGTGCCAGAGTCTTCTCTAGTTCAGTTTAGGAAACTATATGCTCCTGGTTAACCTCCCTTTATTCCTTTTATTCTCTATCTCCTCCTTGCTCTTGGAGTCCCCTTTTACTTGTTGTAAGGTGTTGAAAGGAAGAAGTTGCAGGTGATGCGAAAAACAGAACAGGGTTTATGACATTATTTACACATATTTACAGAAAGGAAAAGTTAGTGGTTTCACAAACCACGAGCGTGGTGGTTCAACGTTACATAGTTCAGAGCGACGTCCAGCACTCGCGGCGTCGTTTTATGCCCTGTCGGGCTCCTCCTCTCCCAGTCGAACACCAATCACGCACACACAGGTGAGGGGGGCGAGCATGCACGGTCCACGTGAACACTGCACTGTGGTGGCGCCAGCAGGGCTCTTCCTCGTCGTGTGTGTGCCGTTAGTCGCGAGTTCCCACGATCCTGGCCGCATACTTCAAAGGGTCCACCGCACAGCTCGCCCAATTAGCGGGGCGATCTGCGGTGGCCGTCACGGTCTCTTTCAGGAAGACGCCGTCCCTGTTGCCCTCTTTCGTCGTGGCGTCGCGGCGACACGACGTCTCCTCCGCCGGCCAGCAGGGACGATGCCTGGCAGGCATAGGCAGTCGGCCGGTCGGCTACTTGACTGAGGATTAAAGAAGCGCCGCTCCGCCGTCAGCTCTGGCGCCAGTCACGCCAGCTTACCGTCGCCAGATGAATCACCGAGGTCATCAGGCACGCTGCTGCTTGAAGGGACGACAAAAGGGTCCGCTTTTGAAGGACGGGAACTCGCCTTTGCTTGCTGCTTGGTCTGGATAATTGCTCAAATCTTCGACAGCGTCTGTCAGACTGGGCGCCGAAGGTATTAAGAGCGTCTCCAGTGGACCGGCTTAGGCCCCATGGCGTCTGCCCAGATGAATTTCCAGGCCAAACTTAACAGCTCCTCCGCCGCCAGCGCTCCCAACCGCTGGGCACGAAGAGAATGGTTGGTGACGAGGACGATGGCCTGGCTTTCTCCCTCCAGCTGCGAACTCGAAACCAACTCCCAAACCAGCTCACAATAGCCCCGTGTACATGGACGCGACGGGGGCGGGCTGAGTTGAGTGGCGGGTTCAGCTTACCTCGACGCGCCCGAGTTTATATGAACTCGCACGGACGAGTTGAGGTGAGCGGTGATCGCAGCGACGCTTTGCGTCGAGGCTCGCCGAAAGCCCGTCTTCCGGCTCGCCGAAAGCCCGTCTTCCATTTTTGTTTTGAGACCAGTTTTTGGAGGAAATTTTTTCTAACTCTCAGAGCAATTGAAATATCGTGGCAGCGCCCAATAACTAGGTTGTGAAAAAAAAAAAAAAACTCATGGGTAGGAAGAACACAGCGTTTCCTTGGCACAACGCGTTCACAGTTACTAGGTTGTCTCAAGATGTTCTTTGAGGGGAAGCAATGCGTTGTTCTTGGGTGACATTTAAACATTTTTTACAGCTCTTACAACGTTTTATGAGATAATGCAGCTGCATATTTTGTTTCTATTACTGGCGGTAAGCGCAGGAAAATGGAGCACGAATCAACAAGCCGGCTTTGGTGCATTTAGGAGGCTGCCGAGGAACCCTCGGTGCAGTGAAGTGCGCATACGGTCCGCCGTTGACAGCCTTGGGGGCAGCTCAATATAAATAATATTTTCTCGCGTAAAACAAAGATTCGTATTAAACTTACAGAGATAAATATCGTTTCTGCACCCTTTGAAATGATCCAAAGTGTATATTTTTATATGGAGCGCCACACAGACCGATAAGTGCCTGAACATGAGCAATATTGCAAATTTTTCAAAGTTCATGTGCCAGCGCTTCCAAACTACTGTCTTCGCGACTAGTGTTTTTCCCCCACTTACCGTCAACAATGCAAGCAAGCTATGCAGCTGCGTTGTCTCTGGAAAAGTTGAAAAGCTGTAAAAATTTCTGACTTTGGTCAAGAACACTGCATTGCTTCCCCGCAAAGCACATTAACATACTCTAGTGGTGAATGCGTTTTAACAAGGAAATGCGGTTCTTTTCCTACCGACTGGAATCGTTTTACCGTGCTGCGTATAATATTTCACTTTTTCGAAGTTTCGTCGCAACCTAACTGCCACCATATTTAAGAAATTAAAATTTTCTTTCGAAAATTGCTTCCAAAAATGAATAGTGTAGTAAAGTGACCAACCATTACTTTTTATAGTGTAATCGTAGATGGTCGCTTCCCCTGTCCCCATCACGTCGGAGTGATGGGGACAGGGGCAGCGGAGACCGCGACGGGCGGGAGAGGTCACGAGCCGTCAACTCAGCGCGACCGGTTATACATGCCCTTTCTGAGCGCGGCGAGTTCGGTGAACCTACCCCCTGTCTCCGGGTCGACGGGACTCGCCGCGACGACTCTCCGCCCCGACGCGTCCGCTTATACATGGGGAGGGCGAGTCCAGAAAACCTGTTTATTTCGACTGAACGCGCCCTCGTCGGGTCAATGTAAACGGGCCTAATGGTCGACAACAGCAAGGCCAACCACACAACACAATGCCATGCCGAAGTCAAGCACATTGGACCCGCTTAAAACCCTCCAGGCCTCTCAAGAAACACAAACAAAAGAGAAACCTGTACACAAAAATTTTGAGACAATTTTGTGCCGCCAAAGTTACAACAATCATGGACGTGGAGATGCCTACCAAAAATGGAACAAATTGCCGTGCGAGAAAAGCACACAAAGGCAAATACAATTTGGCCCCATATATCCGTAATCTCATTTTTACAATACTGGCTTTCTCCCACCATCCGCACTACTAAGTTGTAACTCACATTGAACTTCATGACTAATTTTATGAAAGACAACTACTTAAATTCCACACAAATGCAGCCTGAACCTACAAAAGGTAATTGTGCGCATTCTTCATTCTCTAATTATATCGAACTGTGTAAATCCTTAAAACGCATCTCTATCTCAACGTTCGATATAACATAACGCTGAGCTAAAGAATTCATCTGATCCCTGAGCACATACTAAAATAACAAAGGGAAATGCAACTCGTGTACCAACACGCTCATTTGTTGAATGTAGTTTCATGTCAGCCCATGTTTTTAAAGGACGCACAGGACTTTGCTGTGCGCCCTAGCACGACATCATACTCTCATCCAAGAGCGCTAACACACCAATCGCACACCTAACCGTAGGCCATTTCCCAGTAACTAACTAAAACACTTACAATGCTTTTTAAAAAATCTAGAAAGGAAAACCTGCTGCTACACGAACTAGCTGGGGAGATGACAAAGGAATATTACTTTAAAACCAAAAATAAGCAAACAAACATGCTTCTAAAAAATTCCTTTGTCACTCTCTCCAGCTTACAGCTGTCCCTCATCTCAATCGCACACGCGGCGGTCGCGGTCTTGCCGGATTGCGAGGACGCCCGAGGCAACAACGTGCACGTGCTACCAGCTGAACGGCAGCGTTACGCCTCATTTGCGATTTCGCCCGACTTCTGTCAATCTGGCGGAGGGGATACGAGCAACGCGTGGGAAAGAGCGTCGGTGTCCTCTTTGGTCTAGCTCCCGAGCGGTGTTTAGCTATTGTGGCCTTTCTTCTAGGACCACGACGACACTCCTTTCCACGAAAGGCCCTAAAATCTCCATCGCGCATTCGGTCGGGAGGACTCGCGCTGTACACTACCAGTTCGCCGCTTGTGCCTTACTGCACAACACAAAGACCTTGTTGTTGAACTGGCCGATGACTTACCCTTGGCTCGTTCGCCCGGCCGATTGCCGCCTTTTATATTCCTTAGTCGCTCCGCTTTCTTGCGGCAACGTTTGCGACCATTCCCCCACTACCAGGAGGTTCGCCTAGGGTTGCGTCATCGGTTGTTCTACAGCTCAATGGTGCTTCTGCACCATCTGCCACACTACTTTGGCAGTTCGAATTCCTAGCACTGTTGCCGTGTCGTGCCGATTCACCTGTGTTAACTTTGTACACACGCACCCAACTAACCTGGCGCCTCCCATTTGATTTCATTTGCAAAGGACCCGCTGTTCCCTTTTCTTTCGTCCGGCAGTTCAGACGCATACAAATGAACTTTGACGCCGACGCAAAATTCCTAGTTCTGCTTGCTGCGCTAATATGCTTCGAACATTTCTCAACACGCTTAGAGCTGCTTGTCTCACTCGCGGCTCTGCGACGTCTCTTTCGTCTGCGCCGCTTTTTGCGTCTCGTTTCCGAGCCTCCCGATCGCATCTCACACTTGTGAACCCTCTCATAGCTTTCGTCAGCTGTCTCAGTCGCGCGATCTAAATGATTTTCGACCAAATCATCTTTATTCTCACCCTCTAGACCGGCGGACTGGTTAACACACTGAGGAACAATGCAGTTGCTTCCCTTTGAAAAATCTTGCTCGCAAACCTGAGAGCTGTTTGCAACTGCACTGATACCCTTCTCTACTGTCGCTGCTTCTCCTGAGCTTTCTCCGGTGTTCTTGATTACTTCCACATTGTTTGCAAGATCCACCGTCGCGACAAACCCAGTTGAGGTCTGTACCAGCCTGCCTATCGCTAATCTAGCTGTCTCGCTAGTATTAAACTGGCACAGCACCTCGTCGCATTCGCTCTGGCCTTCGTCGGCCTCTCTACGCAGCGCAGCATCTTTAGCAGCACTCAAATTTGGTTCTTCATTGAACCTGCTGCTGTCCTTAAACGTGCCAGCTTTCTCTAAAGCTCTGGGCTGCACCTCACATTTCTCGTGCGCTACACTTGCGAATGGCTGAAACTTCCGCCTCATTGCCTCGATTTTCTGTTCCAATTGTTCGAGCACCAAGGCGCGTGCTCGATCACGCTCTTTTATATCCCTTTCCCGTGCCTCTCTTTCGCGTTCCTGTCGTTTCCGTTCCTCCAACCCTTTTAAAGCTTTCAACGCGTACCCAATATCCTCCTCACTGGCGTTTTGCAAAATTAGCTCCAAAATTTCTGACCTGCCCATTCCTTCCTTCACCTTAATACCCAGGTCTTCGCAAATAAACAAAAGACCATCTTTTAGCAGTGTCTTCACCTCCATGATTGCCGTTGTACTTTGGTCCTGCATCTCACACAAATGTAGGGGATCCCTCTAACTCACAAATAGGTGATCTCCCTAACTCACACACAATCCAGCTTCTAATCAACGCACACTCACAAAATGAAGCCTGGAAAGTTATAGCAAAGACCAAGCACTCACCACAGCACAGCACCATGTCGTGAAGTCCATCTCACCGCTGCCAACCAGTTGTAAGGTTCGGAAGGAAGGACGCTTACTAAAGATGGAGGATACGAGAAACAAAACAGGGTTTATGTCACTATTTACACATATTTACAGAATGGAAAAGTTAGTGGTTTCACAAACCACGAGCGTGGTGGTTGAACGTTACATAGTTCAGAGCGACGTCCAGCACTCTGCGGCGCCGTTTTATGCCCTGTCGGGCTCCTCCTCTCCCAGTCGAACACCAATCACGCACACACAGGTGAGGGGGGCGAGCATGCACGGTCCACGTGAACACTGCACTGTGGTGGCGCCAGCAGGGCTCTTCCTCGTCGTGTGTGTGCCGTTAGTCGCGAGTTCCCACGATCCTGGCCGCATACTTCAAAGGGTCCCCCGCACAGCTCGCCCAATTAGCGGGGCGATCTGCGGTGGCCGTCACGGTCTCTTTCAGGAAGACGCCGTCCCTGTTGCCCTCTTTCGTCGTGGCGTCGCGGCGACACGACGTCTCCTCCGCCGGCCAGCAGGGACAATGCCTGGCGGGCATAGGCAGTCGGCCGGTCGGCTACTTGACTGAGGATTAAAGAAGCGCCGCTCCGCCGTCAGCTCTGGCGCCGGTCACGCCAGCTTACCGTCGCCAGATGAATCACCGAGGTCATCAGGCACGCTGCTGCTTGAAGGGACGACAAAAGGGTCCGCTTTTGAAGGACGGGAACTCGCCTTTGCTTGCTGCTTGGTCTGGATAATTGCTCAAATCTTCGACAGCGTCTGTCAGACTGGGCGCCGAAGGGATTAAGAGCCTCTCCAGTGGACCGGCTTACGCCCCATGGCGTCTGCCCAGATGAATTTCCAGGTCAAACTTAACATTGTCAAGGACAGTGTAGCCAACGGAAGACGTCCTAATTACCCCCCTGACTTTCCGTTTATCCTCATTATCTTCCTTGATCTGGAGTCACTATTTTTGTTTGTATTTTTTTATTTCTACATTTGTGAAACAATACAAGATTGTCATGGTGCTGATGGCAAAAGGTGACGTTAGAAGAAACGTCACCTGACTAGGCCTCCAGCACCATACACGCAGTCACTTCACAGAATAATCACTTGCGTGTGGTGAATAATTAACAAAAGTACTAGCACGCATACATAAACAGTAGAAATTACAGTGGTGAAATTGAATACTAAAAAGAGAAGAAATGCGGCGATAACTTAGTATGAGATACATCATATACACAAATAATACAAAGGAACGGTAGGAAAACAGACATACAGACATATTGACAATAAAAGCATTGCAGTGCACCAACTATAAAGAAGGAATAAAGAGATATATAATGGTCAACTACATGAAGCTCAAAATTAGTAAAAATTAAAGAATATGTATTTATGAATGTTCATGTGCATCACAGTCGAGGAAATATTTCTTGGATTGTTTGCGGAATGCTGCCAGCGTCTGATGTGTAGTGATAATGGACATAACATCTTTGTCGGTAGTTAAGAGGTTTGGAATTTGCCAGTTTAATATAATTGCCTCCCTAAGCATAGTGTAGCCAACTGGAAACGTCATGCTTAACCTCCCTGTCTTTCGCTTATCCTCCTTTTCCTTGGTCATGGAGTCCCCTTTTCCTTCCAAAGGACAGTGTAGCCAACTAGAGATGTCCTGGTTAACCTCCCTGCTTTTCCTTTATCCTTATTATTTTCCTTGCTCTGGAATCCATATTGCCTTCCTAAGCACAGTGTAGCCAACTAGAGACGTCCTGGTTAACTTCCCTGCCTTTCCTTATCCTTCTTTACCTTACTCATGGAGTCTCATTTTCCTTCCCAAGGACAGTGTAGCCAACTGGAGACGTCCTGGTTAACCTCCCCGTTTTTCCGTTATCCTCATTATCCTCCTTGATCTGGAGTCCCCTTTTCCTTCCCAAGGACAGTGTAGCCCACTGGAGACGTCCGGGTTAACCTCCCTGCATTTCTGTTATCATCATTACCCTCCTTTCTCTGCAGTCTCTATTGCCTTCCTAAGCAAAGTGTAGCGAACTGGAGACGTCCTGGTTAACTTCCCTGTTTTTCCTTTATCCTCATTTTCCTTACTCCGAGAATAGCCTTTTTTATTGCCAAGAACGGTGTAGCCAACTGGAGACGTCCTCCAGTTGACCTCCGTGTCTTTCATTTCCTTCCTGTCTCTTCATCCCATGATCTGGCAACATTGACGGACACCGTTAGTTTGTACTTTTTATTATTTACGGTGTCCGCACCACTGGAAACTGTATTATTACTTATCTTACCGTATTTATATATAGAAGCCACGGAGAAGCTCACAATTCACACCAATGCGTCTCCCTCTTTCTTCCGGTGGAAGCGACCTTTCGTGATTTGTCTCACGGCCCGTTCCTTTCCTGGTATCTATAAGGCACTGAATTATTTATTTGCCGCTTCTGATTTCTCCCGCAACACACACCCCATGCCTTCTTTATTTTATCTATACCCGTAAAAAAAGAAGTATACACCCGTAGTCTACCTAATTTCGTATTCCTTGGCTCATTCTTGTAAATCGCATTTTCCTATGGTCTGAGGTCGTGTTGGTTTACGTAGCCGAGAAAAAGGAGCAGGAGAACTGCGCTCCTGTAGGCCTGTTTGTTTCTTTCTCTCTCTCTCTCTTTTGAGGGGAAGGGAGTGCGTGTTTCTGTGTGTGTCTGGGCGCGATCGAATTTAGATTTAGCGCGCTCTTAAGATCGATGGGCCTGGCTCGGTGCCCCAGCGCGCGCCTACCGCCTCTGTTCGCCTTCTTCGCGTTTTGTTGCGAAGGCCTTTCAAAAAACACATTTTCGTTTTTCTTTTTTTTTTGTCTTTCGAACGGGTAGGGGAACAAAGGCGAGCGATTCTACTGCGACCGCGTGGTGTCTTAACGCTCCAGCAACTCCGTAGTGAAAAAGTTTTTCTTGTTCTTTTCTTTTTTCCTCTCCACTCTTTGTCTCTTTCTTTCCTTCGAAGTCGTCGGGGTCTTGCCTTGCGCATCGGGCTGAGACGCACTTTGCAGGATCGATGGTTGAAAAGACAACCATTTGCGCTCCTGCGTCATGAAGCGCTAAGACACGTGCGTCTTTTGTTATATATACTCGGCGTCCTTGAAGTGTTTTTTTTTTTCGTTTCGCATGGCGCTGTTTTTTTTTTTTTGAGACCTTGGGCTTAGTGTTCCTTTTGAAAACGACGGGGTAGGGGGGGGGGGCAACTCGTTTCCTTCTGTCATTTTGTTTAGTGGCCATCGTAACTATCTTGATTCCCCTCCTCTCCTCCCTGAACAAGTATGCCGTGCCAAACTTTGCACTGATCGCAAGTGCTCACCGTGTCAGCGCCGATAGCTGTTTGCCACACCCACGGTGAGACGATCGGATATTTCCGTCCATGGCAACAGCTATACGTGAAAGCGACTGCGACTGTTCGTAGTATGCGGGCTTGTTCGTTCTCCTTGTTGGCCCTGAAATAATTGCTAGAACAGGCACCAACGCTTTACTACTTTCGTTTGTTGTTTGTTGATTCCTCGTTTGTGCGAAAGGAAACAAATGGTGTTACTCGGCGTCATAACGACGCCACTCTTCAGCCGAAAGACCTCCACTCTCTGCTTCGTCCAGCACTGCTTTACCACCCTGCATCCATCCTGTGTCCGCCTGTGTGGTGCAGTAGTTGCAGTACTTAGCTACTGGCCCGGAAGTCGCGGGTTCAATTACACTGTCGCATTTTGATCGAGGCGTAAGTGCTACAGACCCGTGTTCTGCGTCATGCCAGTGCGTATTAAAAAAAAAAACACACACACACACCACTTGGTTCAAAATGTCCGAAGCCCTCCTTCATTGCGTGTCTCTTAATCGTATTGTCATTTAGGCCGAGAATTGCTGCGTATTGATATTGTTGTTGTATTCTGCCCTTAGTTTAAATGACAGTCAAGGAATGAGATTAACCTAGCTTTGCGGTATTGACGACCTCTATGACATAGCAAAGAGAGTGCGCCATCGTCAAGTGTTCTGGAACGTAAGTTGTTACGTGTGCAACTAGCGAACGCACTATAGGCCTGCCAGTCTACATATGAAGACCCATAGTCACGCTCGCCGAAATCGTTTTCGTTCTGGTGGTTCTAATGTGCTTTGGAAAGATGAATTTGTACCCCCCCCCCCCCCCCCCAAATGGTCAAGTTCTGAACTCATAGCTCTGGCAGTGTCTTCGTCTTTCACATCTCATAACAGCGTAGCGTCAATGATTTGTATTAATGGAAGAAATAACGATATTATATTTTCGCAAATAATTTTGATGAGTTGGAGCAAGAAAGCTCTGATTTGTCACTTCGCACTCTCCTTGCTTCTTGGCTCCCTTTTTCAGTTATTCAAGCTCCCACTCAGCGTGTTTTACTGGCGGAAGTTTTTGTGAGCTGACAGTAACAGACACACGTGCGTGCGCCGGTGTTCGAGCTTTTTTTTTTTTTAAGATTCTACATATTCGTCATGTCGTAAAGAAATCACGTCAACGGATGCAATACTGCGTGGCAGAACAGTAAAATAAGTAACACCAGGATTCACACAGTGCGAATAGCTTAACGTGTGGATAGTTTAAAGCATTCCGTCCCTTAGCGTGGGCCTCGGCCATAATTCTTCATCAACATTGCAGCCACAGTATCAACAAGAACGATAGAGTGGAATGGCAGAGAAGGAAAGGTGGCAAGGTTAACCAGTCCAGCAGCATCGGCAAAACGTGCATATACGCGTGTGCGTATAACGCCTTACAGGACGCGTTAGTGGCCCCGCCACGTTGTGGTCTAGTGGCTAAGGTACTCGGCTGCTCACCCGCAGGTCGCGGGATCGAATCCCGGCTGCGGCGGCTGCATTTCCGGTGGAGGCGGAAATGCTGTAGGCCCGCGTGTGCTCAGATTTGGGTGCACGTTAAAGAACTCTAGGTGGTCGAAATCTCCGGAGCCCTCCACTACGGTGTCTCTCATAATCATGTCGTAGTTTTCGGGACGTTACACCCCACAAATTATCATAATCGTCATCGACGCGTTAGTAGGGTAACTCGCTACTCCGCAGTAGGATGAATTATGAGGTATCGGCCACTGTGCTCATTCGCAAAAGGACGATTTATGGCGTAGTGGGTACCTTGGGACTGTATTTTCAGCAGTCGTGCTAAGATAGTTCACAAAGGGCTTTCCTTCTCCTCCAGCTTATACGCTGCGACAGTGCTGCGCGCGGTCCGCGAAGGCCCAAACTTCGGCTGATAAGATTGGACTGGACCTGTAGGTCAAAGAAACGTTAGAAGCAAAAACACTCTCCTTAGACTAGATGATCGGAGGAGGCGAAGGATAAAAAAAACAAAAACAGAGGCGGGCAAGTTAGCAGATTTATTGACATCAAACAAAACGCCTGAAAGGGAAGCCGGGTGCACGTATATCAGACTCTTCACAGTGACAGTGCACCTCGTTCATGATATAGAGGGCGAGTTCGTCGACGGATAAACGAACTTTGATCGAAGAAAACTTAACTTCAATCAGTGATTTCAGTTCTGCTGCTGCATTCGTATAATCGCGCACGGATTTCGCTGTTGCCGAGTGTAAGTACGTACGTTTCGGTGAAGGTGCAGGAACATCCATCATTTTCACTGGTATAGCGCACAGTATAAACAGCGTGTGTTATCGGTCTACTGTTGTATAAACAGCGTGTGTGATCGCAAATAAAACATTAGTTGCAAGTTAGCGCCGTGTGTCTGTGCATCTCTCCTTTGTGTGTGTCCTTGTCGTGGTGCGCTATACCAGTGAAAATGATGAATCTCAACCAACTAGCCCGGCAACGTGCCTTTGCAGGAGCATATTGGATTTGCTATTCTTGTTACCTATATCGCATGGTTTTCCGTTGGCACTGCTTACTCCTCACATTCTCGTTTATCTGCTGCGTGTTAAGATTGTTTCGTGTGATAGACGAAGAATAAGACAGCTCGAAAGATGGGACAAGAAGAGGGCACATAGACGGCGTTGAAATGACAAGGTTCATTCCAAAAACAACCACAATATATAGTAAACAAGTATCTGCGCAGAACCACGAAACATAAGCAGAACTGCACTCACACACACGTAATAAAGGCCATGCAGAAAGCATTACCACATTAGTTGACCCCAATTGATTGATTTGATTGATTATATGTGGGGTTTAACGTCCCAAAACCACCATATGATTATGAGAGACGCCGTAGTGGAGCGTCCGGAGATTTCGACCACCTGGGGTTCTTCAACGTGCACCCAAATCTGAGCACACGGGCCTACAACATTTCCGCCTCCATCGGAAATGCAGCCGCCGCAGCCGCGATTCAATCCGGCGACCTGCTTGTCAGCAGTCGAGTAGTACCTTGGCCACTAGACCACCGCGGCTGGGCCAATAGTTGATCCCGGATATCTAATATGTACCATGCAACACCAACCAGACCAATCAGGCTCACCGGTTATGTTTTGTAGCATCATATGAACAAAACGAAAAACTTGCTGTGCTGTTAGCAATTACTGCTTCTTCGAAATTCGCATTGGACGAGCTTTTGAGCCACAAAGGCGATATCGCATATTCCGTATATTTGTGTAAGCAGTACCTCATTTAAAATGGCAAGAGTAAAAACTAGCTGGCGTATCACGTTAGTTGCGTATATCGCAATTAGTCGCGAAAATTCTCGAATGTCACATCGTGTCGCTTCTAGCTTGCCACACAGTAACCGTACTCTATAATACTGACTGGGAGACGAAAAAAAAAAAAAAGGACACCGTATATATGGCAGGCAGGAACGAGTTCTCTACGAGAGCGGGTGTTACGGGGTCCTTCGAATGGCGATCGATTTACTCGCGCGCGCCCTTTTAAATTTGTACACCACCGATGTCCGAAACACACTTTAATGTTGGAAAAGGCAAAGATAACGAAAACCGCTTTAGAAAGATAACAACAGTAAGAGCTGTTTGAGCGGCAGCAGTGATGAGAATTCGACCGCCGAACACGCTTCTCGCTGTCCAGCGATCCCACTTCCTTCGTGTACACCGCTTTCCGCATGATGTCGCTGCGGGCGCTGGCGATGGAACCGGAGGTTTCCAGATAGTGTTTACTTGCAAGCGCGACCGCTTTGCAGCGTTCATGTATAGGTAGGGCTCATACGCGCTCGGCTGCTCCAAGTGGAAAAGTCGATAAAAACGACCAACATCATTGTAGTCCAACCCCCACCTTCCCCGCCTCCCACCACAACCACACGCAGAAAAAGGAGGACGTTTGGAAAGAGTGGTGCATCAGACCGTTTCTGCACTTCTATCTGGCTTTTTTTTTTCTCTTCATTTCTCTCTTAAGTGCTTCAGTGCTCGTGCTTCTCTGCTTATTGCTTCCTGGCTATCTCCTCGAGACGGTGTTATCGTTTATTGCTCGAGCATTGGGGTGTCATGTTGTTGCTTCTTATATTTATTTTTCTAGTAGCCGCGTTGTGTGCGGCTGATATACTTGCTTTGTTTCTGTGTTCCGATTTTTAACAGTAACGTCACTTTGTATCTCGCGGCCAGTTTTCTTGTTTCGTCTCGTGGAGCCTCGCCATTGCGTCTTCTTCGCATTCGTTTTTTTTTTCTTTTATCATTTCCATTTGTTTCTCGTTCTTTCATTTTATCGCTCCGTTTTTTTTTTTCATGAGACAGTATGCAATTTTGCCAGAGCCGATGTCTGCCACACAATTACGATCCGATCGCTTTGCGCACTTTCACAATACGAATGCCTATAAGTGTCTGTAGCTTTTACCCGGAAACTGCCTTTTGTTTTGTATTGTGCTCCTTATTTTTCTTTTCAATTTCTACGCCAAGTACTGTGTCCGAATGTTGTTTCTCCCAATTTCTCTCTAAAACGTGTGACGTAGCCGCGTTTCACCCTTTTATTATTTTTTTGTTTTTGTTTGTTCACAGTAACCTCGTTCATGGCGTTTTCAGTTCGCTCTGTATTTTCCCGAATTCGAGTTTGGCACGGTCGATTTCGGTCGTTCTAGTACGAACTGTAGTATCCAGTTTTTTTCTCTTGCGTGCTAGTAAACTGAAAGCCAACCGCCCATCCTTCAAGAAACCAAGTTTCTGTTTTCGTTTGACCCTCGTGTAGGGGAAGTGGCGGTGTTGTTGTAAGTACACATTTAGGTGCCACCAAGAGATACCCTTCGAGAAAACAAAGATGACCCCCCCCCCCCTCACCACGTTCCCTCCCATTAACAGTGGAAGACAGAGGTTGGAGGGAAAAGGCGGGAGGGAGAGGCTGTTCCGTACACGGAGCAGCCAAGCGTGGTTGGATGAAGAGACAATGCGGCCAGACGCAAGCTACTGCCTCTCCGGGAAATCGAGTCTCGTACCACGGCAGCCCGGGGCCCACGCGCCGCTGAACGATGGATGGCAGTGTGCGGGCGTCGCTCGTTAATTTTCGCTTAGACCTTTGACCCGGAACGCCCGACAGTATACAGCGGTTACGACGGCGCATGCGCGGAGAGCTTGTCTCGTTTTACGCTGGCGCGTCTCGCTAAAAAGAGGATCGCCCGTCCTTGGTGACCAACTTATATACTAACTACTGCGCGAGATCAGACGGAGATGGGGAAATGGTCGTCGCCTTCGACGAACCTACTACGTACGCGTACCTTTTATTGTTTTGTTTCCGTCTTTGCTTGCGGGGTAATGAATGGGCCTATTCTCGGCGTGCATGTCCTATCGTGTTTCAAGAGGAGAGCTCTGTGAGTTGTTCGTTGCGCTGTACATCTAGTGCGCACGTGAACTATCATCATCACCAACCGGTTCGCACATGCTTCGTCCTCTTCTGCATTCTTCGTTCCCACAACGCGTGTGCCAATTTGTACGGTGGACAATACATAAACTATAATGGTCCAGTCTGATACGCAACTAGAACTCGCGTAACGTCGCATAACAACTATGGTCGCGGGACTAAAATCGCGTAACAGCTCGTAAGAATTAGTCACACGAGGTGAAATCGCCGAACACCACTCACGCGACAAAAAAAAAAAAAAAAGTCTATCATCACGCAGCTAGTCACGGGAACGGTACGACGTAACATAACGTAACTACTCGCGTGAGAAAAATGACATAACATTTAGTCACGTGACTAAAATCACGCACTATCGCCTAATAACGCGTCACGTGACACGTTTCCGTCAAAAGACACGCAACAACTACAGTCATGTGAATACAGGCTCAGCATTATGTAACAGGTAGGCAGGTCACATGTGTAGCCAAGTCTATACCAACACTTAATGCTGTTAGCAAAAACTTGGCATACTTAGATATATGGAACGCTAGCTTCGCCGATAGTTCCAGTCTAGCGCAACTAAAGAGCGAGCCGTGCAATTTGGATTTTCTTCCTTACTTGCTGACCATCGCGATGCATAAATTAGTCACTCAATACTTGTTGGTTGGTTTAGCGGGAGTAAAGCAGAATTTTGCACGAATATCGTCAAAGAAATTCATCGAAAATTTTCAGAAGCTATCTCAATAAGCTTGGGAAGAAGAATAATGAGAAGAGATAAGATAAAGGAGTGATCGTACTGGAAAGTGGGCTTCTATTCTGGTACTCCTGACGGGGGTAAGAGGAAAATAGGAAGAAAGATAAAGGGGAGGGCATGTTATGGTGTGATTGTGGCATGGCACAATGAGTCACTTCACACACTGTACCGTTCGGGGTAGGACACGCACAAAGTCTATACATTAGCTACCTTGAGTGTACGTACAGCAGATGTGCAAACACGGGAGAGAACAGGAGCACTGTAGTGAAGGTATCCAACAAAAAGTGCCTGGTTTAGCTGTAGTGAAGACGATATTGATGGTCCCCATGATTTTCCAGGCATATGGCGAATGACCTGGACAAAGCTGTCTAGGTTTTTTTTTTTTTAATACGATAGTCTTTCTTGGGGACTGTGGTGGTTCTTGGGCCCTCAGACGCAGAAACCCAAGACAAGGACAAGAGAAACATTTATTGACTTCACACACAAAACGATCACAACACTGTGGCTATCTGTACAACACACTGGCTCCGTAATTCAGTCATACAGTCCTTATGTCTACGCGCCCGCGAGTAACCCACGCGTCCTCACTACTCGGAAGTCTAATTCCGTCGGGTGCCACTCACGCTCCCGCTGAAGACGATGGCGTCGACGACGCAACCTCGCCACGGGAAGGTTGCCAAGTGCACGGGAGCTCACGAGCAGACCATCAGCTGCTCGTGCTGGACCAGGCGGCCCCACGCTGCGGCCGACGCAACACCGAGGTCGCAGCTTCAATTGGTGGTTGTGCCGGACCGGCTCCGACGTGGCACCGTGGCCACGATCTCGGTGACTGGTTGTGCCGGACCCGAGTCTGGACAGGATCAGCCGCTTGCCCTGGCCCGCACGCTCGTCCGCCACAGGAACAGCATGTCAGGCCCGGCCTGGAACCGCCACTCGCCTCAGGAACATGCCACGCTCGTCCCGGTTGGGTTGGTGACACCCGCTCGTTGGTTCGGTCCCCTGAGGCCCAACGCCTAGCGCTCTTGCTAGCTGGCCGCGTTCTTCCTCTGCCCGTCGCTGTTCCGAAGCTCACGCGCTCACGTTCGTCTGACCCCGTGCACACTTTCGTCTTCGTCGGTTATTTTCCGCTGTCGGTTTCACTTCCAGTTTCGATTTTGGTTGTGAGAAGCACTCTTACCACACTCCCCCCAACTTCCAGTACGTTGTACACATGTAATGCCCCTGACACACGGGCACCCTGAAGTCCTTTAGACAAGCGGACATCTTTCGGAAAGGCGTTTGGGCGCAGTGACACACGACAAAGGAGTAACTCCTTTCCGGCAAAGATCCTTTTCGCAAAAGCAGATCCCGCATCTACTTTTCTGGCAGGAAGGGAGTACTCTCGCATACTGTGTGCATAATTTATCAACAGAAGAAAACGTGTCGCAACACTGCGGTGCCCTGTCAGTATTTTTTTGCGCTGAGAAAATGTTTTCATTTTCAGCAGCAGTGCGATTTGTTGAAAAGTGAAGGCCTATAGTCTGTCCATACTCTCAAACGCCTACATTACGTCACTAGCGCGATCATGTTAGGGTTGGCAGCGGCAGTTGCTGTGTCGGTGACGTAGTATCTTGTAACAGTGGGGTCGGCTCAGTCGGTGAAGAAAAAACCGCGCGTCCAGTGGACTGAAAAGGAGACCTGGGCGCTGATAGAGCTATGGGAGGACCATTTGGACGCCTTGCAAGGGCAAAAGCACAGCGGTGGAGTGTAACAGGCGATTGCCGAGAGCCTCACCGACGCCGGTATTCCCCGTACACGGGCGCAAATTCACAGCAAAATTGCCTTCGCAGCGTTTAGCTCATCTTCGATGGAGCCGAGGGCGACAAGAGCCAGGCCCACCTCAACTGTTGCTTTATCTCTGTCTCTGCGCTGAGACATCGCAGGACCACGAAGAAACGCGGCACGCCGTCACTGACCAAGCTGAACGCAGCCATGTAAAAAGCACGACAAAAAACAAAAACGAAAACAGCAAAACACCCATTGTTCATAGTTGCCAGACGAACTTAAGTTGCTGCTAAAAACGACGCAAAAAGGTGAAAGAAAATTACAAGTATGCTATTTATAAGCCACCAGACAATAAAAAAAAACGGTTTGATGCTCCGGCGTCGCTGAATGTGATCTACATGCGCAGATTGTTTTTAATATTTCCAATCTTGCTGCTTCCACAAACAGCGCCATTTTTTCTGCAGCGTTCTTTTGAGACACCACCTAAAGCAGTAGCCCAGTGCCGTGTGTCATTAGCGCCACTCCTTTCTGCAAATGGTCCCCTTAGGCGACAAAAGGGGTTTACTTCAAAGTACTTTACTTTTGTCCGTGTGTCACGGGTATAAGACACAGTTCCCGAATATAACAAAGGTTCCGCACACTTTCAATGTCACAGTTTAGATGTAAAAAAAAACCAATTGCACTATGATGACAACATGATAAAAAAATTGTGTACAACGGCAATAAGTCACTGCTCGGTAAAAGCCGCACGACTCATATAGTCGGCACCAACGTTGTTCCCACCACGAATGTGTTCCACGTGAAAGTCATATTCCATAAAAAGGAGACTCCACCGCAGGACTCGATTATTTAGGTGCCTAGCTGACTGAATATAAGTCAATGGCTGGTGGTCACATTGCAACGTGAACGGCTTGCCATAGAGAAAAATGTGGTATTT
The DNA here is from genome assembly GCF_013339725.1 of Rhipicephalus microplus. Classification (NCBI taxonomy): domain Eukaryota; kingdom Metazoa; phylum Arthropoda; class Arachnida; order Ixodida; family Ixodidae; genus Rhipicephalus; species Rhipicephalus microplus. The sequence continues at coordinate 181,609,905 of NC_051165.1, read as the reverse complement.
GGGAACAGCACAGACTACGGCAAGGCCTTCTCTTTCAATTGTGGAGTAGGCTGCTTCGCGGGGTAGTAATTTACGGCTCGCGTAGGAAACTGGGTGCAGACGGCCTTGGTGTTCCTGGAGCAATACTGCTCCTAAGCTCCGCGAAGACGCATCCGTGCGCAGAACAAAGGGCTTATGCAAGTCGGGTGACTTCAGCACAGGCTGCGTGGACAATAGATTCTGCACTTGTCGAAACGCTCTCTCATGTTCTTCACCCCATAATAACTTATTGGGGTGGCCTTTCTTTTTAAGTTCTGTGAGCGGAAATGTCAACTCAGTGTAATTGGGCAAAAAGTCGTGGTAATAACCTGATAGGCCGAGAAAGGCTTTCAATTCCTTCTTGGTACTTGGCGGCACAGCTGCTTGTATCTTATCAGTAATGCTCTTACTCGTCTGCAGCATACCTTGCCCAACAGTGTGGCCCAAAAAAGTGGTAGTCGGACAGCCGACCGCACATTTCGCTGGTTTTATAGTTAGACGAGCCGCTCTGACGCGCTCCAACAAACTCTTTAGGGTTACCAAGTGTTCTTCTCATGTTTCAGTAGCGACGAGTACATCGTCAAAGTAATATAGCACATTGGGAATCCCCTCGGTGACGACTCGCATTAACGGAATAAATACTGCCGGCGCTGTCTTGATGCCGAAGGGCATAAAGTTGAAGTGGTACAAGCCAGATTCACATGAGAAAGCCGTGAGCTCTCTCGACTGACTGGCCATAGGTACCTGCCAGTATCCTTTAGTAAAATCAAAGCGCGAGAAGTAGTTGCATCCCGTAAGCTTAGCGAACATCGTATCTGTGCGAAGGATCGGCTCACAATCCGGAAGTATGACCTTGTTCAGTTGTCGGAAGTCAATAGACAAACGCATGGTGTCATCTTTCTTTTTGACGACCACTATGGGCGAGTGATAGGCTGACGTTGACCTTTCAATGACACCTAACTGCAGCATGTCCTTCACTTCCTCCTCGACGTCACCTTTGACAGTAAAAGGTAGCGGGTACTGTCGTACCTGTATGGGAGCCTCTGATGTAAGCTTCAACTCACAGTGAACAATGTCAGTCTTCCCAGGTACATCTGAGAAAACGTCTCTGAATTCTTTAAGAACCGCTGTGGCTTGCTGTCGTGCATCAGCGTTGAGCTCCGATGCTATGGTAACATTCGTCCAGTCCTGTGTCTGTTCTAGTGTGATATGGGGCACTTCGTCGGACTGAACCTCGTCTGTGTCACTTGGCAACGTCGAAGTAACGCCTGCAACCGTTCGTTGGCTTAGTGGCTTGCGCTCCTCATACTTCTTTAACATGTTGATGTGAAAGAGCGTAACCTTGTGGCCCAGGTTTACTGGGTAATCCAGTTCGCTGCGTTTCTCAATAACAGGGAAGGGGCCCTTCCAGGAAAGCACCAGCTTGTTTGCATCGGCTGGTAGCAACACCAGCACCTGGTCACCAGGGACAAGTTCGCGCTGTCTCGCTTTCTTATCGTAGTACCCTTTCTGCAGCTTCTTCGCCTTCATCAATTCTTCGTGTGCGAGCGCACAGGTGCGTTCTAAACGTTGCCGCAGCTCCATCATATGCGTGTATGTCGTCTTGGTCTCGTCATCGAGGCGAGGGTTCGTCCAGAGCTCCTTGAGAACAGCCATTGGCCCTCGCACGTATCTACCATATAATAATTCAAAAGGAGAGAATCCAGTGCTACATTGGATAAGCTCTCGGTAGGCGAACAGTAACGGACCAATGTAACGGTCACAGGTTTTCGGACGCTCTTGACACATTCGCCCTATCATGCGTTTTAATGTCCCATTAAAACGTTCAATTAAACCATTGGCCATCGGATGGTATGGCGTAGTAGGCAGTTGTTTGAATGAAAGCAGTTGGCTGAATTCCTTCATAACTGCTCACATGAAAGACGTGCCGCGATCACTGATGATCCCTTTAGGTATGCCAACGCGAGAGAACATTTCCAGGAGACCTTCCGCAACCTGTCTCGATTCAATGGAGGGAAGTGCTACCGCGTCGGGGTATCGCGTCGCAAAATCTATCATTGTCAGTACGTAGCGATTGCCCTGTTCAGATGTTGGTGACAATGGGCCGATAATATCTATGCCAACTCTCGTAAACGGTGTCTCGATGATAGGCGTGGTGCCCAAGGGAGAGCGTCCCACCAGGTGGCGTGGCACCATCCGTTGACAGATGTCGCAAGATTTCACGAAGCGTTTTGTGTCGGATTGGACACCCGGCCAGTAGAACTCTCCAGTGACCCCGCTTACTGTCTTCGTGATACCTTGATGGCCGGCTAAGATGCCTTCGTGGGCTAGTTTCAGCACCACCTCACGCAACTGTCGTGGTACAACAAGTTGCTCCAAATTAGTTCCATCTGGCAAGTTGTGCTTGCGGAATAAGGTTCCGTCCCGAATGAAAAACACCGTTTCTCGATCGTTCGACATGATTTTCTTGCCAACCGCCTCGAAACACTTTCGCAAAGTTTCGTCATCCACTTGATATTTTTTAAGCGCCTCACTTCCCACTTGTAAAGCAGGCAGAGTCATCACAGGTAAAGAAGTGTGCTTCTTCGTTTCTCCTGCTTTTCCCACGAGGACTTCTTCAGGTAGGGGCCACTTTTCCATGGCTTCATGCGGTGGCTCATACGCTTCCTCCGCATTCGATCTTGGTTGGGTTGCGTGCAAATTGCCAGATACATCCTGCTCACCATTGACAGCATTCCCTTTGCTAGAGTCTGTGCATATGTTGCACGCCTTGTTTCCACATGGCCATGGTCATGCTGTGGTGCTGACTCATTCATAGGTAACGTATCCGGCAATGCCGCGCCCTTGATGTTGCCCAAAATTACGTCGTATAATGGGTCGGTCATACACTTAACGAGTACTTCCCCAGTAAACAATGTACATTGCAAAAGGACTTTTGCCTCTGGGAGGTATCGCACAGTACGGTCCAGTAAGTACACTGGGCTCGTCGTTCCCGTGAACTTCTCCTTCGGAACCAAGGATTGCCGCACGACGACCGTGTTGCAGCCGGTGTCTCGAAGCACATGCACTGGTCTGTCCTCTAGGAACCCCTCCACAACAGGCATGTCAGCGACTCCAACGTTCGCGGATCGTCGACTTGATGTGGCATTGACGATGGGTATTGTTCCGCCGTCTTGGAGAACAATGTAGCCACTCTTATGGTGTTCAGGTGTCAAGTCTTCGCGTTTTTCCGATAGCATACATGATGCCTGGTCTTTGCCAAATTTTCTACCGGGGCATCTGTCACTGCTGTGTCCACTTTGTTTGCATACTCCGCATCGGCTGAAAGTATTCCCTTTCGTGCGGGACCAGCAGTCGGCTGCGCGATGGCCTGCCTTGTCACAAAGGAAACAGCGACTTGCAGGCTTCTCCGTCTTCTTCGCGGACTCCGGCTTGGACACCGAAGGTCCCGGATCCTTGGGAATCCGTTCTCTTCCTAAGTTTGTGAGCGCCTGTGCTTCCATGAAGTTATTGGCAGTCTCGCAAAGCGAACTCAGGGTTTTGCAACTTCCCTCCTTGAGAAAGATCCTGAGTGCCGGAGAACAACCCTTTATGAATTGCTCACTTATCATCAGATCTCGCAGGCTAGCGAAGCTTGTCTCCGTTTTTCCCACTTCAAGCCAACGGTCAAAGTAGCCGGAAAGTCTTGCAGCATACTGCAGACCAGTCTCGTTTTCTTCGGGCTTCGCTTTACGAAATTTTTCGCGGTAGCCTTCCGCAGTATAGCGGAACCTCTGAAGAAGCGCCGCTTTCAGCTGATCATAATTCAGCACACTTGTTGGATCTAACCGGCCTATGACTGTTAGCGCTTCTCCTGTCATGCATAGGCTAAGCGAAAGAGCCCACTTTTCACGCGGCCACCCTTGACACGTGGCGACCCGTTCAAATCGCTGCAGGTACGCGTCGAGGTCGTCCCGAGCCTCATTGAAGGGCGGAATCAGTTTATGAGGACTGCATACCTCTGTTATTCCTCTGGCGCTCATGCTGGATTCTCCTTGTTCGTCAGCCACCATTGGCTGTACCCTGCTTGCGCTCTCCTGAAGTCGAAGCTTCAGTTCGAGGATCTTCAGCTCTTGTTCCTGCACCTTCTGCTGCTGCTCTAACAGCTTCTGCTGCCTCTCAGCGTTTTCTTTCGCGATCTCGCGCTCCCTAGCACGCTCATCTCGAGCTTCAACGCACTCTCGCTCAACCCACTCTCTGAGCTCCTCGTTCTCCAACCCTAGCTGTCGGCCAAGTGCAATAAATTTCTCCCTGTCCATGACAAAGGCTGCGTCTGAGTAATGACTTTAGATTTTAATAAGCCATCCTGGCAGGCTCGCCAATTGTGGTGGTTCTTGGGCCCTCAGACGCAGAAACCCAATACAAGGACAAGAGAAACATTTATTGACTTCACACACAAAACGATCACAACACTGTGGCTATCTGTACAACACACTGGCTCCGTAATTCAGTCATACAGTCCTTATGTCTACGCGCCCGCGAGTAACCCACGCGTCCTCACTACTCGGAAGTCTAATTCCGTCGGGTGCCACTCACGCTCCCGCTGAAGACGATGGCGTCGACGACGCAACCTCGCCACGGGAAGGTTGCCAAGTGCACGGGAGCTCACGAGCAGACCATCAGCTGCTCGTGCTGGACCAGGCGGCCCCACGCTGCGGCCGACGCAACACCGAGGTCGCACCTTCAATTGGCGGTTGTGCCGGACTGGCTCCGACGTGGCACCGTGGCCACGATCTCGGTGACTGGTTGTGCCGGACCCGAGTCTGGACAGGATCAGCCGCTTGCCCTGGCCCGCACGCTCGTCCGCCACAGGAACAGCATGTCAGGCCCGGCCCGGAACCGCCACTCGCCTCAGGAACATGCCACGCTCGTCCCGGTTGGGTTGGTGACACCCGCTCGTTGGTTCGGTCCCCTGAGGCCCAACGCCTAGCGCTCTTGCTAGCTGGCCGCGTTCTTCCTCTGCCCGTCGCTGTTCCGAAGCTCACGCGCTCACGTTCGTCTGACCCCGTGCACACTTTCGTCTTCGTCGGTTATTTTCCGCTGTCGGTTTCACTTCCAGTTTCGATTTTGGTTGTGAGAAGCACTCTTACCACAGGGACCTTCGACGCAAAGAATTTGGTCTGTCTGTCTGTCTGTCTGTCTGTCTGTCTGTCTGTCTGTCTGTCTGTCTGTCTGTCTCTACATTTGTCTGTTTATTCACCCTTAACGGTAACGGGTACTCTGAACAGCACCCACCGACACCTTAAACGGCCGACGCCATCCACGGTGTCCACCAATGTTGCTCAAGCTTCAGCGTTCATACTTGTGCGATTGCCAATTAAAAAAACAATTATTGCGCATATATGAGGTACCATAACAACACGTATATACTCTGTCTGTGCGTCTTTTACTAGAAATGGAATAAATAAGTAATTCGAAAGACCGTAGCATTTATCACGCTTCACTGACCATACAACGCTTGCACGAAAAGGCGAGTGTTTCCAACGCTTTGCTAAGACAAGACGGTGGTGGCACCTACCCGTCGTTTTGCGTTCTACACCTTATCACCTTAGAGACGGGCGCGCACACCCGTCTCTGAGCCGCGCGCTTCGTTTTCCACGAAAACTGCCAGATGGCGCTCATGTCTCACGTGTGACTTGATTTGATGTGCTCGTTTGCCTCCGCTGCACGCTCGAGGCACTCTAACGCAGCGCCTCCAGAATGCCATTCAGCAATTTCTTGCGCATAGCACGAAATAAATGTTTTGTTCACTCTTCCCACATGCAGGACCATCGTCCTTCGACGACATTTGCAGATTAACATTCCGATACGGGGCGTTTTTTTTCACTTAGCGCAGATTTGTGCTTCGACCAAGACAAATAACGGAAAGCTTCAATTTCTGGTTAACCTCCCTGCCTTTCCCTCATTTTATACTCTCTCTCTCTCTCTCTCTCTCCATGATAACTCCGAGGAACGTGGGGTGAGTTACCGAGGTATTACTTTCCCATGGATCACTACGGGGTAGCAAGCTATGGACTTGCCTCGTGATTGCCAAGGTTGCACCTTCCGTAGGTGACAGTTGCAGTCCACAGGTATTGTGGCATACGCGGACGTTGTAGATATACCGCGCGTGGTAGCTTCATCTGTACACTTGCAAATGCGTTGCACTCGTGGCCCAAACGCAAATGTCATCTGCGTACATAGAGACCGAGATTTTGCCTCCTAGCTTTTTAGCGAGGCCAACAAGTACGATATTAAATAATTGTGGGCTCAGAACTCCACCCTGAGGCACACCACGATAGGCGGGATGCTTATCTGTGTCGCCGTCGGCAGTAGACATGAACATAGTTCCTTTTTGAAGATAACTAACTCACTATTGATGCACGCGGCCGCCAATACCATTCTCTACAAGAGCTTTTAGATTGGCTTCATGCAGAATATTGTTGAATGCACCTTTGATATCAAGAAAGATTGCAGCCGTCAATCGGTGGTGTTGTTTTTGATGTACAACGGTTGTTACTAAATCGATCAAACTGTCAATTGATGACCTTTTCTTATGGGGGCCAGTCATGGCGTCTGGATATATACTATTTGCTTCTCTAGGAACCGTTCTAAGCTAAAATATGCAAAACGTGTGCTTTGTGCGCCAGCGCTGCTACCTAACTCATACTCGGAAATCGCTATCCAGGCTTGCCGGTATTATGGCTGGTAGCCATACTGAAAATGACGAAGGGCTTTATTTCAAAGGTAAGGAGGGTGGGAAACTTTCAAGGCTTTTAAATGTACCTGAAGTCGCTATATGACGAGGAAATGTTCAAGTTAATATTGTGATTTTATTCCCGAAGGAGTTTCAAAGGAACACTTGCGAAAGTCTCGCAAAACGGTATCAGCAGTTGCTTAACGAAGCGTTATCTTATAGCCTGTAATGAATCTGTGCAAAGTATTTAGTAGACCAGTGGTTAATGGCACATCGAGGACACGAGAGTGGTGCGCACTATCTGTTATGGATATCGCTAATGCAATCAGCGGGTTACCGTTGATAGAAGCGAATGATTGATTGGAGCGCTGCTTGGCCATTTCCGCTTTGCCCGATATTGAAAGGCAGTGGGGTCACTGAGCAGTTTTAGAAGGTGCGAATCGATATCAATTCTTCGATCACTCGTTCGGCGGTCCGCGGAAATTTCTGGCGGACTTGCTCCACCGTTTTACCTTCGTGATCCCCGCGCGGAAGTTAATCACCGCTTTTACTTGAGCGAACCTAGTTTTGCATAGTTTTCAGCTGTTGGTTACACAGAGATAATAAACATTCGCATCTCGCGTTCTATGTTTTCTGTTCAAAGCATAGCTTTCTTTTCAGGACGTTTACCTTTCGGGATATGCTTAGAGTCCGCAACGCACGTCATTTGCAGCTTTATTGATTTGTATTTCGAGAAATGATCGTTTTCAGAAGTCGATCTGTTTTGGGAAATGCGAACAATCGTAATAGGGACGACCGTCAGCTTTAACGTGGCTAATAACCTGGATTTAAAGTTTATTTAACTCTGTACATTTACAGATGTGCTTCAAATGTAGAGCATTTACCTGATGCGTGGAAGCCGGTCGCCTCCGCACCAAACTAATGGTTCAGCTCATCTACTCGGCAAAGTTCTGCGAAGGCGGGGTCACCGGCCGTTAAGCTTATGATGTCGCTCTAGAGTGCAAGCCCATTGGTGGATGCTCGTTTGCGTCCGCTGTTGACGGGAAATACAACAGAGTTTTGAAGTTACAACAACAACAACAACAACAACTACTACTACTACTACTACTACTACTACTACTACTACTACTACTACTACTACTACTACTACTACTACTACTACTACTACTACTACAACAACAACAACAACAACTCAATAATGATAATAATAATACCATGTTATGATTACGAAAGACGCCGTAGGGGAGGGCTCCGGAAATTTCGACAATCTGGTGTTTGTTCTTTAACGTACACCTAGACCTAAGTACTCGGGCCTCTATATATCATTTACCGAAATGCGGCCGCCGCTTCCGGTATTCGATCCGGCTACCTTTGGGTCAACAGTCGAGCGCCTGTGACGTGTACTTTCTTTCGTCTCTTGCTTCCATTGCCCTGACCGTTGGGAGCACCCTAATAACTAGACCACCACACCTTGTAAGCTGCACCTGACTTTCAAGCGCGCTTTCTTTACCTATCCTATCGCCTTACGTACGAGAAGAACGATCTGGTAACTACTAATGTTACCTTACTTAAGGAACAATAATAGAATGCTGTGACTTCAGTTGGTTGAAGTTGCCCTGCATCATCTCTTCGTCTCTGTGCGCAGGCCGGACCCTGCCAACGGCGACGGTAGCGTCGGCGACCTGCGGCAACGGTGGCGTTGTGGCGGCGACCACCGTGGGCGGCGTCACCAAGCCCGTGCTGGTCAAGACGTCGGGAGCGATGGCGGCCACCAGGGCCTTCTTCTGCCCCGCGCCGACCATCGTCAAGGCCGAGCCTATGTCTTCCGCAGCCACCGTCGTCGCCAGGGCGGTCGGCGCACACCACGCCATCGGCAACAACAAAGGTCAGCAGCTTGGTTCGCATACCATGTTGCACCAGGGCTTCTAAAGGGGATGTCAAGAGTTGAAGATCTTACTATACATAGCATATCCTGATAAGAGAGAGAGAGAAATAATTAAAAGCAAGAGACAGGGAGGTTAACCTAGACGAACTGGTTTGCTACCCTGTACGGGGGTGGGAAAAAGGGTTGGAAAGAGGATAGCTATAGAGAGATATAAAATAAATTAGAAAAAAAACACATGCACACACATTCAGGGAGTTCCAATCACAGTCGTTTGGACAGGCCGGTTGAACGCAAGAAGCGCATGAGCGCCTTCACAGCCTTCTTCTGCGACATGAAGTCCTGTCGGCAGCGCAGGAGTCTTTCTTCCGAAAGAGGCTGGTTGTCTAGCTCATCTATTGCATTGCATAGTGACTGTCTCTGCGAGCAGTATTGTGGGCATTCACACAGAATGTGCCAAGTTGTTTCATCACTGCCACAATGGTCGCAGGCAGCAGTGTCAGCCATTCCTGAAAAACATATTAAAGGGACCCTAAAGTGGCACAGTGACTTGGTTTCGATTGATGAACTGTACTCTGAGAACTGTAATGCTATAAGTTTCACTTTCATAAGTTCGGTATTAGAGGAGAAATCAAGGCTGAAGTTTTTATTTTTGAATTTCGCGTTGAAGTCCGTGTGTGACATCGCAAATTTCAAAATGTATTTCTCGTATTTTCGCGACATTGGCTCGATTAAACTTTCTGAAACTTCACACGGTACCTAAGGTTGATAACGTGCCTCATTCTTATCAATTAGAAGTTACGTAGGATTCACTGGACGCCGTCAAAATCTATATGATGTCACGGTGTTTGGTGCCTAAATATCAAGATGGTGTTGCCACTGGCGTTTTTTTTTTTTCGCGAGTCTTCCGCTTACTAAGTGTTGTCTCGCGGTACCAGTGGTGATTTAGGGATTCTTAACTTTATTCGTAAGCGAAAAATCGTTTTTCTCGTCAGTGTCCCTTTAAAGGTACCTTAACTGAAAAAAAGAGCAAGTGTGGTTAGATTGATCTTCATCGATTTGGCAGCATATCGTCGCTTTCTGTGCACTGACAGTGATTCAGTCAAGAACTTTATTGAGAGTTCGTGAATAGTTTGAGATGCTGCAGGGAGTCCCATAAGGACCCCCTTGCAGCTGCTACGATCGGAGAAGGAGGGGCAAAACTTTATTTCAACAGAGGAGTTTGGAGCACGCAGGCTCCAGGGCCCCCGCACGATACCGTCGCGCTCAAGCGTTCATTTGATGGTGCTCTATGACGCTGGCAGCCCGGTCGGCAGGATCCTCCCTACCAGGTCCTCTGAACGCAGTAGGGTCTCTCAGTCCTCCCACGTCTTCAGGCGTTCTAGGCGATACCCGAGTCGGGGTGGGAACTTGGTGGAGCTAATAAACGGATTCTTTTTTTTTCAGATTTTTTCGCGCGTAAAATATTTTCAGGATTCTCTGGTTGGTAGGTTCGTCAAACTTTACAGACCCCCGTCGAACTTTACAGACCCATCTCCAGACCCACGGCTTAAGGAACTTAAGTGGGGCGCGCATTTAGGCGCGCTTTCAGGGTGGAGCACGCCGCAGAAATAAATTGCTTGTCGTCGTCGTGCCGGTATTGTTTTTTCACCTGCTAGTTTTCCGGCATCGCTTTCTCGCCGATAGGGGTTAACAAGAGTGCGGCGTGATCGAGCAATCATCCCTGTACCCCGGCACCGCAGAGCGTTTTTACAGAAGCGAGGCCCGGAAGCGTGGCAACAATGCCGCGCCTTTTTTGTCTCCCATACGTTGCGCCACACCAGGATCCGTCAGCGTCTCTCCAGCTGCGCACTGCAGTGTTTGTTTCGCGCGGGAACAGGAGACGGATGTTTACTCTGCGATCGGGTGCACAACAGAGGCGCCTTTTCTCGAGGCAACCGTCGCTGCAGTTGACTATACGAGTGTACGTGCACGCTGCAAAAAAAAAAAAAAAAAAGTCAGCGTAGCTTCTATTTTTTTTTATTGTGCCTGTCATTCGCGCAGAGTGGGGCTTTGTTTGTAGGCGAGATCTGGTGAGTTTCTACTGGTGCTTCGACGTTGATAAAGTCGAGGAAAAGAAAACCGATGCCCACAGAAGCTGTTAATACGCACGCTGATGGTCTTGCAAGTCTGTTTTTTTTTAATACGAAAGTGTTTTACGCCGGTGTCCACTACGGCTCCGCTGACGTATTTCCGTAACGGATATGACGTTGTGAAATATATTCTAAGAGATCGCAAAAAAAAACGAGAAGGAAAGATTCTGTCGCAGCGTCGAACCAGCATCCTCTCGATTCATCTTCTCGAAACTTCAGCGCGTTTTCGTTTCCAGTAGCCAGATGATGCGACGGGCTCGCGTTAGATAAGGTCCCTAAAAACTTGTTTTATCTAGGAACCTTACGCCGAACGCCGAATAGCCGTAGTGCGCCGTCTGCCTAGTGAACAATCAACCTCGGGATGAGTTTGGGATGGGTGCGCTATTCTCCAGATGTTGTCGGCTGCTCGCAAGTTCAGGGTGCCCATGAAAAATTAGATCTTTTTGCTTTGCGCGTTTCAACGCTCGTTGCAACTCAGAAATGAAAAGCACCTACATATCAAGGTGCTCGCGACTAAGGAGCCAATCAACATAGGTAGAGTAACTCGTACTTATTAGTCAATCTGAGCTCGTTTCTTATTTTATTCCTTAAGTCGTCCTTTAGCAAGCTGTTCTTGTGCTTAGGGTGACGTTTGTCGTATAGGACGAGGTGGTTGCGCACCAATTCAATGAGCGTTTCTGCTAAGCGCAAGTTATTTGACTGTGACATGATGAGAGAGCCGGGATTGGTCGCCATTTTTTATTTCAAATTTTGTGGCTAGCACTCCTATTTGTCAGCGGCACTCGAGTTCGCACAGCTGAATTCTCCGGCAGCGTTTCATTCTCCGGCAGCGCCTCCTTCTCCGGCAGCGTCTCCGTGCTTGCTCGGGAAACGCTGCACTGCGTTAACGTGGACTCCGAGCCCTGAGCGCGTCCACTCGACGCGGTTGCCCATTGGTTCAACGAACATTCAAAAAACAAAACCGAACCTTCGAGCCGGGACCGCATAGCAACGCATCGCCAGAGAGGGAGAACGAGCCGAGATTCGAGCCGGGACCGCAGAGCAACGCACCGCAGAGCGAGCCGAGACGCGAGTGGCGTCGGACGTATCCGATCGAGCTCCTGCACCGAGTCCAGTTTCCTTATTCATGTAACCTCTGCCGATTCACCTGTAACTTAGCGCAATACAGTTTTTCTTAAAATTTGAACCTTGCCTTGACTACATTCATTCGGACATCGCTGACATATTGGTTCGCGGCGAACCGATCCTGTGGCAGACGCCGCGAAAAATCGGTCCGAGAGCGATCGGCGCGGAGAGGGTCCTTTCGGCGAATCTCGCCGCCGCCGAAGAGGATTCGGAGCACTTTAGGCAGCCAGAATGCTTAGTGTGAATAATCCGTGAAGACAGGGACATTTCCGGTGCATCGCACAGGTCTCCCCTCTTCTAATTATGTTCTTCATTAGTAAGAAAATGTGGAGCGACCTTTAAGTAAATGATTTTGGTGCTGTGGTGTTGTGAAAGTGACGCTGATTCCACCTTTCTTGCTAAGCTCGAGGACGCGGGTTCAATTCCGGCGGCCTGATCTCGATGTGGGCGGAACGCAAATAACATCCGTGTGCTTTGGATCTAGGTCCAGGTTTAGAAACAGTCCCTCTATATTGTGTGCACGTGCGTCACGCAGCGCCTCCTCTTCACTTCTGAAATGCGCCACTGACATGCCCGTACCTACCGACTCCGTCTCCTACCGCTGCCGTGTTGTCTCCTTGTGCTTGCGCTCGTTTAGTTTTGCCTCACGATGTAAATTTGAGGGCTGCTAGGGAGGCAAGTTGATTTAGTATTCCCCGAAGAGGGAGCACACCTTCGGGGTGTTTCTTCGCCGAAAGTTATTACCGAAAATTGAGAACGCACATTGCGATTTCTCGAAAAGTACCGGCGTGTTTGGCTGGCGTGGATTAACAAAAAAAAACTGCTTGAAGAAACTCGGTGATATTTGCGTCTTCAGATGTAACTTCATTCCGGGTAAGTGCCATAGCCAAGCACTTACCTGCAAACAGAGATAGCTTACCAAGATACTGTACATACAAACTTGTCCGCGACCACTGCGTGAACAATCAGCGTGTCAGGGAGGCGGTTAAAATCGTGATGGCGATCGTGAAAATTCGGGTATTGCATAGAAACAAACTGTGAAAATGGATGCGAAACAATATCAGTTTACTTTGAAGTATAGCCGATCGGTTTGAATTGGTGGTCAGGATTTTGAAAAATTGGTCAATTAATTCCCTAACACGGTTTCCATCATTTTCAAAGACTCCACTGTACATTAGCGTACAAAAAAGTAAAATACAGGGTGAAAAAGGTGTCAAAACATACGCGAAAAAAAGTGATGACTGGCATTACAGCGGCATGCACCACGCGAAGTCTCTTATCTGCCTCGCATAATATTTTCCTCGGCTGTTTCCACAAATTTCAATCAAAGAGGCTCAACAGCAGCACTGTTTAAAACACCTATAGGATGGGGGGGGGGGGGGGTGGTTGCTACTTAGGTGGCGTGGGCCGCAGCAATATATTCATATTATTATTATATCTCTTCTAAAACTTGCCTTGCTCGGCACGACTCGTTTTCGATGGGAGCTGCTGCGCTTCGCTCATCCACTCTTAAAATTGCGGCTCGAGAGACTTTGGGCTTTCACTTGTTCTTGGGCCACGCAATGTGTGGTGTTTGTAGTGAAAGCGAGATAAAGGGCCCTCGTAGGTCGTGGCGGGCAGCCGGTGTACGCGGTGGCTGGTATACGTGTCGCACATCTTGATTTTCTGGTCTTGTATCGAGGGAACAAACGAGGCCTTTCTGATCCGATGAGCTCGTTAAAGTATGACAACAAAAAAAAACCACAATGCTTCTCTTTCAACATCCTACACAGCAACAGATGACGAGCCCCCAACAAACCGCGTTGCAGCACGCGAACTCTTGTAGGTACCCAGCGAGGTACCCGGGCATGGCGGGAGAGGGCGACAACGGCGGAAGTGACATCACATGAACACTATGTATAGGTGAAGTCCTCCGGTGGTTAATATTGAAGCGGTGTCCCCTCATTACGGCGTGCCTAATCATCATAGCATGGGTCATGGACGTATATGACCTCAACAACAACAACATAAACAACAATCTCAGGTTTTCGCTCTCCATCGCTTACCTAGTTTTATGTTTCGTATTTTTAACAATACTGGCGTCAACTCGGTAGCGCGCTTGGAGATTGGGTTTTGAGCTGTCAACACCGGCTTCACACGCTGGTAATCTTTTAGTTCGGGAATATAAAACCAGCTTTTAGGAAACGCGATATTTTTCGGGGGTGGTATTCTTAGTTTTACAGCGAAAGCTGTGAGATCTCAACTCGAGTCACGTGCAGTTGTCCGCCGCCGCCGCCGATGTCCGTAAGCGCATCGCGTGAAATGGAAACAAAACCTAGCACCAATGACACAGTGCAGCTCGAACCCGGGTACACTGGGTGCCAGCGCAGTATTCTACCACTGAGCCACACCGATGCTTGGGCTTCTGGGCAAACTTGCTTTAGGCAGGCTTAATGTCGGGAAAGCAGTTGCGTTAATACGACTTATATAGCGTTTTAAAACAGCGAAAGAACATCCAGTCGTCTCACAATGCGAATAGCGTAACGAAAAGTCCAACCCATCATAAAAGCTTGTTCTTGTTCCCCTATTAACTGTGGCGCATACCCATTTCAGCCACAATTCCTCATCGTCGTCAGGCACTGCATGAACAATTGGCACAAAATTCCTTGCAAGTGTTTAGCGGATACCACGCTTCTCAGAAGAATGACTAAAAATAGCATAGCGAATGCTGGCCTACTACCCAAAAAATTTTATTATTAATGCCCTATAGTGGGTATCAAGCAAGTGTGCTTGCAGGGGTTACCCAATAATTGTTTTGAAAGGCCCTGAAAGGCCGCTATTCTAGCTTTCGCTGTGACTGTGCTGCGCCTTCCGCGCAGGCCTGGCGGTTTTTTTTTTTTTTTATCTTGACTTGCCAAGCGTGGGTAGTGATTTAGTTGATGTAGACGTAGATCCTAAAATTTTGGCTAACAGCCACCCCTGGGGTTTGACCAACAATATATAGGGTAAATAAGATGACATTTATTATATAGTAAAGAGAATAAGTTGTAGCGAAATTCTTAACGAGCATGAACAGGCTTTCTTACTTTTATCTTTTTTTTTAGTTGAGACGTCTCCGGTGGTAAATACGAGCGAAATCGTGGGGTGCAAAAACATGTACACGAAAATACAGTTAGCACTCCTGTTCAAATGGTGTGGTACGCTGGCCTGAAGTATTAGCGGAGCCATACGTATATGCACCAAACTCTTGCCGTAGATAATTTTTTAAAACTTTTTTGCCTGCCATTTTCGTTCTTCTAAAGAGTCCTCCATTAAACGACAGTAAATTTTGAACCTGATTCTCTCAAATTGTTCTTTTCTTGAAAGCTTCGTGGTGCGTGGCTCTCCCGTCGGAACAACAGAAATTACCTTTGGCTGTACGGGCCACAACTTCAAAGCAAAGGAGGCCGCAGTTCATGCTTCCATGAGAGCACGGCTTTCATACTCCCGAAGCTTCCTTTGACCTTTTGCTTATGTATATCCCACGTGTATCGTTTAGTATTCGGATATCATGAAAGCAACTGACGCTGAAAGAGAGATGGAAATAGAGACCTTGTTGCATTGATTGAGCGTTCTGAAATGGGTTCGTCTCGCTTTTATTTCTTTTCTTCTTCAGTTTGCATGCTTTGGTCAACTTCATATGTAGTCAGCGTCGCCTTGAGTCAGATTTGGCACGACGTGAGAATTTGCTTCAGTATTTTTTTTTTCGTCACCAGCGTCCAACTTTCGAGGTATGACCGAATGCGTATAATCCACATATAGTGTTCTTTCTTTCTTTCTTTCTTTCTTTCTTTCTTTCTTTCTTTCTTTCTTTCTTTCTTTCTTTCTTTCTTTCTTCTTTCTTTCTTTCTTTCTTTCTTTCTTTCTTTGTTTTTCTCTTTCTTTCGTTCTTTCTTTCTTTCTTTCTTTTTTCCTTTCTTTCTTTCTTTCTTTCTTTCTTTCTCACGTGCACGTTTTCAACTTGTAGTGGCGGCTTTTGTGGGGCGACGTTCATGATCAAGCTGCCAGGCTGCCTCACTGTGGCGATTGACTCGCACTGAAGGTTCTTTGTGCTCATAAATCTAGCTCTCTTGCTGTCGACATATTGTCGTATATAGTATATATACATACATAATGTCCCTCATTTCCCATTCACCAAACGACGACTGGTATGACTTTGCATGAAGTTTATAAAGTGTATTGACTTGGTGGGCTATGGCGTAAGTTAGCTTTCACTCGATCGATTTTTTTTTGTTGTTGTTTTTACTGCACGGGATCAAAGACCCTCGTGTCTATCAATATGCGAATTGGTGCCGATGTTGCGTTGGTCGATTCTTATACTTCAGTAAAACTTGCGTTGGGTCTAGTTGGTACATAGCACAAAAAAAGAAGTTAACTTCTTTGGCGCAAACAATACGGAAAAAGGAAAAAAGAAGGCGAAACACGAAGGAAAGAAACAGATTGACGCCAAATTTTGGCGTCAATCTGTTTCTTTCCTTCGTGTTTCGCCTTCTTTTTTCCTTTTTCCGTATTGTTTGCGCCAAAGAAGTTAAGATTCTTATACTTGCGTGCTGTTTCTATTGGACAAGCATGTCAAGCGGGAATTGGGAGCAATAACATGTTTTGAAAAGGGGCCAACTGCACTAGAGTTCTATACGCATCGAAAAGAAGTTTTGTCTTTCTTCGGCTTGAACTTTTAACGCACTTTTTTGTTGAGGGGAGTCTTAAAGCTGCCCTTGTATGCTTCTTTTTACTATACCGGCTGCTCACTCTAGGTTATCACTTTGTTTGTTTGTTTGTTTCCCCGTGTACGAGTATTAAGACGCTGATTAGGTTATATATAGGACAATGTACAGGTACAGTAGCGAGCGGATCGTCTCCTGCTAATACCAATCTACTGAGGCATGTCGCCATATCTTCCGTTCGATTGCCTTTTGTTGGGATATATACTACACTTTGTAGTCCTTCACCTTCCCTTCCGTTTCTTTTCTTTATTTTGTTAATTTATGTATTTCTTTGCGTATCGTGGCCTGAGGGGAGTAGAAAGAAGGGCATCTGTCGAATTTCGCTGAATTGCAGGCACTGTCGTACAAACAGGGGCCTGACGGGCTGTCAAACGCGACTGTTGCGCCCTCTGTGTCTAATGGAAGTGAGTTATTGGGCAAACACGACCAGGGAATGGATGGAGTGCAGACGAGACTTGACGGCGGTAGAGGCAATTCGGGATCGCCGTGAGGCAACTAAGTAACCCTCGGCTCTGTAGTTGCGCACTTGCCACAGGCTGGTAACCATACGCCTTCCGTTCTCCGGTCTTGATTGAAGCCGACTGCGTGGTGGGTCATTTCGTTCGGGCACATTAGTTCGCTCTCTGTCAGAGATTAGATAGATAGATAGATAGATAGATAGATAGATAGATAGATAGATAGATAGATAGATAGATAGATAGATAGATAGATAGATAGATAGATAGATAGATAGATAGATAGATAGATAGATAGATAGATAGATAGATAGATAGATAGACAGACAGACAGACAGACAGACAGACAGACAGACAGACAGACAGACAGACAGACAGATAGATAGATAGATAGATAGATAGATAGATAGATAGATAGATAGATAGATAGATAGATAGATAGATAGATAGATAGATAGATAGATAGATAGATAGATAGATAGATAGATAGATAGATAGATAGATAGATAGATAGACAGACGGACGGACGGACGGACGGACGGACGGACGGACGGACGGACGGACGGACGGACGGGGTGGGTGGGTGGGTGGGTGGGTGAATGGGTGGGTGGGTGGGTTATGCGGATAACACTGTCAACAGACGTCCGTCTTGTTACTTTAGGCCGAGGGATAATGATGGGGAAAATAAGGTGGTAGGGGAGAAAGACAGATGACATAATCCTACGCAATTTTGGAGCGACATATGAAGTTACCTTGGTGTCATTTGAATGGGGAGTAAGGTCAGTGGGGTTAACCAAATATCCCGATGCACACATCGCGTTCAGAGTTAGCTGGGCGTGCGGAACGTATAACGTGTCGCTGGTCAACTGGAATGTCGTCCAGGGCAGATGATCAACCGTGACGCGAAGCTGTGTGTGAAAGAGAAAGTTGGAGAGGGTGGAGGGGAGGGGGGTAGCATAGAAGCTACGCAATGCATGCAGAGACGATGGCGATATACTTGTGCTGGCAGCTACCGCATTGTCGGGCGTCCAACCGACCGTAGACACTTAGAATGACTGATTGATCGATTAACCCTCGCTGTGATGGATCCACGTTTTTATCACGATTCATTTATTTATGCTGTAGATGGTTCGTTGGGGATAATGTAAGCGAACACATGAAGGGAAGCGTAGGGGTCAACGTCGCTTCTTCGCCTGTTAATCGATTTCCTTTCAACGTGAAGCAAAAATAAACTGGCTGAAGCCACAGGGTCTGACGTTATTCAGGACAAAAATTGCACAATCACACTCGCACACTACACTTGAATTGAGAAAAACACGTGTCATGTATTGCAGCTTGATTTAAGATTTCATCTTGAGTTGGACATTCTATGTATTGATATACACGCAAAGCGAACGTTATAATTCATGTATATATCCTTTTTTAAATTGAGACCTTTTTTATCACCCTATACCTTCGAACAACGGCAGTCAGGAGTGTGATGTATTTGCTTGAGCACGTATGTCCGCAGGCTACATTCAGTTGAGTGGTTTCCCAGTTTAATAAAATATTCTTGATAAACTAGCCAAAATTTTAGAATCATTGTACAGCGCTGTACAACGCGCTTTACGGTGATAGTATGTAATAGTCAGCGGGGTGCTCAACCTTTCGAAAGTGCGTCTGTCTGGCGCGCATCATGTCACTGCGCTGATATGGCATGTTGGTCAGTAATTGCGCACAACGCTGTGCCAATTGATTGATTGATATGTGGGGTTTAACGTCCCAAAACCACTTTATGATTATGAGAGACGCCGTAGGTGGAGGACTCCGGAAATGTCGACCACCTGGGGTTCTTTAACGTTCGCCCAAATCTGAGCACACGGGCCTACAGCATTTCCGCCTCCATCGGAAATGCAGCCGCCGCAGCCGGGATTCGATCCCGCGACCTGCGGGTCAGCAGCCGAGTACCTTAGCCCTCTACACCATCGCGGTGGGGCAACGCTGTGCCGAGACGAATGTTTACCGGCCGTTTGTGGATTTTTACCCATCAAACTTACGCTTGTATGGATTACTTGGGACCTTTGCCGATTATTTGTTGTCGGTGTTATGTTCTCGATATTTTCGTGAAAAGTTCGCACGAGGGTGGCCTGGATCTCAACGTTTAAACGTTATCCGGCTGTTTATGCGGTGATTCATGGAGATCTGACTGTCGGCAATTCTTTACATTTATTTGACACAGTCTTCCTCATAAATAAAATCGCATTTCTCTCTCTCACATGGTTTCCAGCCTCCCAGTTTCTATCTCAGACGCCGGGTAGCATTTCAAAACTTTCATTTCGGCCAACCTCTCATTTTTTTTAAAAATCAAAATGAATTCCCAGATTTCTCTCTCTCTCTCTCTGTCTCTTTTTTTAGCACTGGCCTACCTTATTGAAACTTCAAAGAGCATTTTGATTAAGTAAAACCGTTGCCGTCTAGCTTAAAGTATTCTCCTTTTTCGTCTACATCTATCATACTTAAGCTCTTGCATATTAACGCGCTATTAATGGCGTTTCTGTGTCCAAGCTCAACGCACGTCGTGCGGCCGGGACTCCTTGAAGTATAAGTGCGCAAACACCACAAACGACGCGCTGTTTGACGGCGCCTCATAATAAATGTGCTTTAAACCTCTCGCAGTGTATATAATGTGCATGAGTTCGGCGCTTCTCGTGTTACTTAAGTCGTGCCTAATTAGTTCGTCTCGCTATCGCTTCTCTGGAAATTAAAATTCACTCCTGATACTCTGCTGCCTATAGTGGGGAATTCATTAAATGTCCGTCGCTCGAGGCGGCTCCACGCGTGGGTCTCGGGCGGTAGCAATTTGCCGCGTCTATCTATAGATGTCGGCGAATGACAGCGCATGAATTGAACATGTGGGCGCTTGATCAGTGGCGCTGCGGTGTATCGTCAATCACATCAAATTACATACTTTGTGAAGTATCAATAAGAATTCTCTATAAGGGAACTTTTTTAATGAATTTGTAGGACTCTTGGTTCGCTGTATTGATGCATTTTATGTTAACTTTATCTCCATCACTTTCCAAACCTTGACGATTTTGCGAATGCAGTTTAAAATAAGATGTTACGATATTGACGCGTAATTATAGTTGATTGTCGCACTGTTAGATCAACACTGCTCCTTAAAATGCCGATTTGCGAATTCACAACATTGTTCGATGTCCCTAAGTCGAACCTTGGGTCAGTACGCCCAACAGCGAAAAACGGTGCGCTTGGCTCACTACAAATGCCAGTTTCTTCTGTTAGTGAGTGATACGTCTAATCTGGCTTGCGACTGTATCGGCTGTAATTCGAGGTAAAGACTGGAACAAGCGTTTCGAGGATATGTTCTCAGACGTTGATTGATTGATATGTATGGTTTAACGTCCAAAAAACCACCATATGATTGACGCCGTAGTGGAGGCGTCCGTCACCACTACGGCGTCAACCAATGGAGTTCTTTAACGTCATGGGGTTCATTAACGGGCACCCAAATCCGAGCACATGGGCCTACAGCATTTCTGCCTCCATCAGAAATGCAGCCGCCGCAGCCGGGATTCGATCTCGCGGCCTGCGGGTCAGCAGCCGAGTACCTTATGCCCCTGACACACGGGCACCCTGAAGTCCTTTAGACAAGGGGACATCTTTCGGAAAGGCGTTCGGGCGCAGTGACACACGACAAAGGAGTAACTCCTTTCCGGCCAAGATCCTTTTCGCAAAAGCAGATCCCGCATCTACTTTTCTGGCAGGAAGGGAGTACTCTCGCATACAGTGTGTATAATTTATCAATAGAAGAAAACGGTCGCAACACTGCGGTGCCCTGCCAGTATTTTTTTGCGCTGAGAAATTGTTTTCATTCTCAGCAGCAGTGCGATTTGTTGAAAAGTGAAGGCCTATAGTCTGTCCATACTCTCAAACGCCTACATTACGTCACTAGCGCGATCATGTTAGGGTTGGCAGCGGCAGTTGCTGTGTGGGCGAGAAGAGTCAGGCCCACCTCAACTGTTGCTTTATCTCTGCCTCTGCGCTGAGACATCGCCGGACCACGACGAAACGCGGCACGCCGTCACTGACCCAGCTGGACACAGCCATGTAAGAAGCACGACAAAAAACAAAAACAGCAAAACACCAACTGTTCATAGTTGCCAGACGAACTTAATTTGCTGCTAAAAACGCAAAAAAAGCGAAGGAAAATTACAGGTATGCACATTATAAGCCACCAGACATTAAAAAAAAAACGGTTTTATGCTCCGGCGTCGCTGAATGTGATGTACATGCGCAGATTCTTTTTAATATTTCCAATCTTGCTGCTTCCACAAACAGCGCCATTTTTTCTGCAGCGTTCTTCTGAAGCACTGCCTAAAGCAGTAGTCCGGTGGCGTGTGTCATCAGCGCTACTCCTTTCTGCAAATGGTCCCCTTAGGCGACAAAAGGGGTTTACTTCAAAGTACTTTACTTTTGCCCGTGTGTCACGGGTTTTAGCCACTATAGACCACCGCGGTGGGGCGTGGTCTCTGACGATAACGAGAACATGATTCTCTCGAACATTTCTTGTCCCTCGAACATTCGCCGCTGGCAGTGCATGTGCTGGTGCCTGATTCTGGCGTTTGCTGAGCGCCATATTTTCAGCTCGTGCGGACTGTGCGTCGCAAGAGCTTTTGCTACGAATGTGTGGGTGATTTTGAGGACTCGCTTCTTTGTTTGACCCAGCTTTAATGATAACCAGTAGATAATGAATACGAGGATGGTATAGAGACTTTAATTGCATTGATTCAAGCGTGTTGTAGGTATTGTCATAATTAGTCGTAAAAAAAGTTAGAGGAGACGAAAAAACATCTTGCCGTTCGCAGGGACCAAATCTTAGCTTCATTATCTCCCGCTTTTTGTTAAGGTTGTGTCAAGAAAAAAAAAATACCTCGAAATTCTCCCCTCATTTATTCAAAGCGAGGATCTCTTTCCGGCATGCTTGATGCCTACGGGTAATTCGCGAGGGCTTATAGGTCAGCTGTCCGCTCAATAAAGAATCACGTTATCTGTCAAAGGAAGGGTGTTTCACTCTCGCCGTCATGTCTACGAGCACCGCTTATTAGCACTTCCCGGTCGGCATGCACCTAAATACCCGATAAAGTGCTATAGAGGGGATATCCATTGCCGTATATCTCAACTGGTAAGAGCGCCATGCGTGTATCCCAAAGGTCGCAGGTTCGGACCCCGCCGGTAGCAAGTTGTCTTTTCGTCCGGTTTACTTTCTTCACATCTAAACCACAGTGACTATGGCGCACTTGAAACGATATACAACTAAGGTCTCCTATACCTTTCTTGGCTTCATTACGAGCTCGTTTTCATTAAGACTTTTTACTATTTACTTTAGCCATTTCCGTTGCGTCTCTTTTCGCTGTTTCTCTCGTTTCCTGCATCTTACTCCCCATTGGACGCCCCCAGTGGAGGGTAGCAAGACGGACGCGCGTCCGGTTGACCTCCCCGCCTTTTTCATTCCCTCTTCCTTCTCTCTATTTGCTGAACACTTTGTCATTCTGACTGTACAGCAGAGTACATACCAGTTGGTTTGAGACGTGCGCAACGAATTTCTCGGCTTTCAATTTTCTCCGAGGACGCGCTGTTGCGAAGCAGGGCATCGTAGCCGAGTGCTGCCGCGACCCTTAGCAGGCTGTATTCAGTTTCAAGCCCGCGAAAGTTTATCGATTGGTAATACCATTGGCGCGGCTAACGTATGTCAACGTCTGCGTTGAGCTGGTGGTAAAAATATTCGCGTATAGGCCTCTACTTTGCAATCAATTTATATAGCAATGGCCTTGAAGAGTGACAGCCTTCTTGCCGTGAGATACGGCTTGCTGCAGTTTATTTGGAGGCTGCTTTCTCCGAAGCCTTCGTACCACGCGAAGCCTCAGAGGGAAATGATGTTTCACATCCGCCAATGTGCCCGACAGGGCCGTTGGCTAACGCCGATATTGTACAAAACACACTGGGCCACGGTTGGGTTACTATAGGAAAACACTACATTGATGACAAGCTCCCCCCCCCCCTTTCCTCCAGAAAAAAAAATGCACGAAATGTAAGGTGGAAGCTTGTCATGAAAAAAAAATCTGTAAACAGGGTTTGTGTGCTCCAGCCGACGTATCGACCAGTGAACTTGACTTGTTCAAAGGCTATAACTGGTTTCTTCAGCTCTATCGTCACGTACATGCTTAGTCCCCTATCCTCCAATCCGAACGAAGGCGGCGGGGGGGGGGGGGGGGGGAGCCAGTCGGTCAGTGAACTAACTTTATTCGGGGGAGGTACTGCGCAACTGTGGATCCTTAGTCAGACTTCCGGTGCACAAGCGACCGAAGTTATACAGTGTCATACCTTATTCTATTCACATGGGGAA
The DNA here is from genome assembly GCF_013339725.1 of Rhipicephalus microplus. Classification (NCBI taxonomy): domain Eukaryota; kingdom Metazoa; phylum Arthropoda; class Arachnida; order Ixodida; family Ixodidae; genus Rhipicephalus; species Rhipicephalus microplus. The sequence goes on along the minus strand of NC_051165.1, from coordinate 181,586,433 downwards.
TACACTCCAGCCAGCTGGTAAAAATGTTTCTAAGGGGGAGCTCTTGAATCCATTCAATACGGTACATACACAACGAAAACCATTGAGAGTTTTGCCCACTTTTAGGATTTTCAAACCAACGATTGTTATGTTAGAAAGAAGTGTACATTTAAGGGCTACTTTTCTTTGTCAATACTCAACATTGTCACGGGTAGAGAAAGGTACCTTTGGAACGGGCGCCGAAATGACACCGAAGGGATGAAGACGACGTTGTTGTTGTGTGACTGAGCATGAGCTGCCCTGTTTTCCTGCGTTCCTGCGCAATCTGGGCAGTGTTAAACCGACCAGCGTTAACGTAATCAATACTTCCGTAACAGTAATAATGAGACCTAACAGACGATGATGTCAAGGAAAGTATAAGGGGTATTATTATAAGCAATTGTAATGTAAATGTGAAGAAAGAAAAGTTTAAAAAAAATGACTTGCTACCGGCAAGCACAGAACATGCGACCTTCGAATAACGTGACCGATGCTCTACCACGGAGTGTGGCAGCTTAATTGGGCTAGTTGGTATGGCATGGCGATAGTTATAGCGCGAGAAGAAAACGACGACACATAGCGCTCGTGTCTTTCGTGTCCTTCTTGTCTCTGTGTCGTCGTTTTGTTCTCGCGCTATAACTATCGTCTACCACGGAGCTACGGCAGTGGTCATCCCTCCGTCCACTTTGTCCGATGCTCTACCAAATGAGCTACAGCGGTGGTCATCCATGTGCCCACATTAATGGGTATATATGTGCATTTAAACCTGCGAGTGTTAGTAAGCGCCGTCAGTATGGCTGATACGTCGAGTGTGAAATTTCTTTTTTGTCTGTTGGCGTCACGTATAGCTCGTGATCTTACGAGATGGCAGCTGACTAACAATCCTTCGCATACTACCTGAAGGCATCAAGTCTGCCAGAACGAGACCCTCGCTATGAATGGAGGAAAGAAGTGTGAATTTGAAGGTTTCAGTCAGCCCGTCTTTGGCGGGCTGACTGAAGGAAAGACACGCGCTTCAAGGGCAGCCCTTGCCTCTTTGCGATGTTCGTTTTAATGAAATTCTAGTTTAAGAATGTCAGCTAGAGAATTATCGAACAGTTCGAGATTCGTTATGGTGGTTTTTACATTCGGAGGAAGGTAATTCCACTCGCCTGATGCTCTGGGGGGGGGGAGGGGGGGGGGGCGAAAGAAAAAAAATGCTGACGAATAAAGCGCCAGTTCAGAAAAAACGACTGAATGAAGAAAGATAACTTTATTTGGTCCTGAGGAACACGACTTGGTCGTGGGAACGACTGTTTATTTTTTTTTTTTTTTGCGTGGTCCAAGTGACATGAAACATTAAAGTGGCAGTATGAATTCGTCACGGCATTTCGAATGATGAAAAGTGGTGTGATGGATGCTTCAACTAAATATTTTACGACGAGATACAAGAGTTTTAGAGCGACACTTTATTTCATGGAACACATGCTTGCTGTTCTTTTGTAAACGGGAAGCATTAAGTGTGTAGACTTATATCGAACAAGATGTAGTGAAAGAATGAAGTTTGTATGGCTTTGATCCCAGAATGAAGCAGCGCATTATAATTTCGGGTGAATCGTCTTCTTGTACATGAACCATTTTAAGGATTGTTTTCGCTCTCGGCAATGAAACCGCAACAAAATAAAGTTTCTTTTCGTTGTGTTGGTGTTGTCTGATATGTGTGTATGAGTGTGTTTACGTATTGACCAATCCCCCAGCGTGGGTGCACATGTGTGCCTCTGTTCAAGGTTTATACTCTGCTCTATATGTGTGTTCGGGTGTTCAATTTTCATATACTGCTCTTCATTTTTCCTTTAACATGTCTGTTCAATATTCACTCAAGGGCTAGTAGCTGGTGCCTATTAGCCGGTGCCTTACAAAGTAGCCGGTGCCTTACTTGTGCACCAACCTCTCCCTGAATGTGATATTAATATTTAAAAAAAGTTACAAGTGTCAAACTTTTTAAAAGGGAGACGACTATCTTTCTCAGAACTTTCGTGCAAGTATACAGCTTGTGGAAGACTGGACATGCGGTGTTTGTGAGCACCGTATTAGGCAGCATCTGTTCATCAAAACTATAGCGGTTGATCTGACGGCTGCGGCCTCCTTTAATTCAGTGTGCCGACGTTCTCACCACCTGCTGCTGTTCCCTGCTGCCGCGCGGCGGTTGAGGACGTACATACGTTCGGTGCTCGTGTATTGTCGTAGTATACCGGCGAGCCACGAGCCTCTCTTCTGCATCGGCCACGAGCTATCTCGTCGGTCCACTCCTTTCTATTGGACCAGCTCTCGTGTGATTGCCTTCTCCGGGATCGCTGCTGACCGGATAATGACGTTTACTTTGTGTCTCAACAGTACACCGTGCAGCGTCGTCGAAGCTGCACAATCGGTATCGACCAGTCGCGAGAGCCGTTTCGAAGAGAAAAAGAGTTCGTGCACCAAGAGACATTGACGGCTTGGTCACCGTATGGTTCAGTAGCGGAATTGACCATGCATGCGTCAGTGCGTCGAGCTTTTGTAAATTTTTACTTGCGTTTTCCGAAAAGTTCCCGATGCGGATACATAATGCTTTGCGCCCAAACTCTTCGTAGTACTTTTGGTGGTACTGCACGAAGCTTTCGAAATAGGGGCGCATATGCGTATACTCGTTTACGCGCGGCACGAGTGCGCCCCTTGTTCGGGTTAGAAGGGGTGCCCCAATCCTTCCCTATTTACTGCGCGTGGAGGAACGCCCTTCACCGAGAGTGCCTTCTTTTCCGTTGGCGATTAGATGCGTTCCTCAGACTGCGGGGCAGTGATATCGAATTGACTCTTTGTCGGACCTACTTGCGTCAGTGGGAAGGCAAAGGGGGAGAAAGAAAAGGTAGAATGAAAGCACCCCCCATTTCATTGACGCTTTACAAATTTCTATGATTATTAGTGCATGTCTATTCTCCCCTTGTCCAGATTTTCTACCGAACGTAGCGGGAAAAAAATGCCTTCGTTTGGCGTTTGTTGGCTTGCGTATACACTTGATTGGCATGCCCCTCCGCGTCATATTCCAGGCGTGAGAAGTGTCTATTCAATGATTCAGCTATTTATTTATTTATTTATTTATCTATTTATTCATTTATTTATCTACATCAGTGCCCTCAGGGTCCGAGGGCAATATAGAGTGGAGCAGATTACTATTTATTACAACATACTCTAGGGGGAACAAAAAGCGACATTGGGAGTTACACAGATAAAACGAGGAAAACCAACAATTACAAGCGCACAGTAAACGTAAAAAATAAACAGTTGATTGAGAAAAGCAGAAAAGAACCTATTAACAAAAAAGAAATCAAACACGAACGAAATAACACTCAAAACACAAGCACGTACATACGAACTAAGGAATACAAAGTTGCAAGAGCATTTCGAAAAATTGACATGTTCAAAAAGAAAAAACAAGGCGCTACTCAAGAATGAAAGTATACTATGATCGTACAAAAACAATGCCCTTATGATAACAAAAAGTTAGTTGCACCAGCCTTAAACTTAGTATTATCAGTAATATTGCTACATTGACTTCCAACAGCTACTGAAACTGATGTACCATACGGCTGTATATTGTTTGTCGTGTGCTGGCGATTATTTTATAGCTCGCGCTACATGTAACTTTTCTGTCGTCTCTTTCTTTAAGATACGAGGTAGAAATCCCAATCGTTGGTGACAAGATAACCAAAATGGGTCGCAAAATCTGGTGATCGTATTCGGCTGGCTCAGCATCGCGTTAACACTGGACTTGGTAATGACGGGTGCATGTCATCACTTGTCTATATGATGTTATTCTTTCCTCTACACACATCTAAGGAAGTTGGCAATGAAGGAAGCATTTTTTAAAGACGATAGTCTTTCTTGGGGATCTTCGACGCAAAAATTTTGGTCTGTCTGTCTGTCTGTCTGTCTGTACATTTGTGTGTTTGTCCGCCCTTAACGGTACCTTAAACAGCACCAATGTGGCCAAACGATACTCCGAACGGCCGACCCCATCCGCAACGCCCACCAATATTGCTCAGGACTCAGCGTTCATACTTGTGCGATCGTCAATTAAAAATCAATTATTGCGTATATCTGAGGCCCCATAACAACACGTCAATATTCTGTATGTGTGTCTCTTACTAAAAAAGGCATACATAAGTAATTCTAAGGACCGTGGCGTTTGCACTGCTTGCACGAAAAGGCAAGTGTTTCCAACGCTTTGCTAAGACGACACAGTGGTGGCACCTACCCGCCGCCTTGCGTTCTACACTTTATCACTTCCGAGACGGGTGCGCAGGGCGTGCGCGCTTCGTTTTCTAAGCGCCCTCGCGACGTGGGCGCCAGATAGTGCTCATGTCTCACGCGTGACGTGACTTGATGGGCTCGTTCGCCTACGCTGCACGCTCGAGGCACTCTAACGCAGTTCCTCCAGAATACCGTTCACGGATTTTCTTGCGCAGAACATCAAATAAACGTTTTGTTCACTCTCTCTTGACGCAAGACTATCGTCTTTCGACGACATTTGCAGCGTAACATGCAGATAAGGGGCCAATTTTTCTCGTTTTTTATATCTTTCTTGCTACTCCTCCGCCGTGGTGGAGCAGTGTGGTTTCCGCACGTGCCACGTTCGGCACCGCTTTTGCGCAGCGTGCCGACCATGTGGCACCCTTTGTTCTCACCTCTCCTACCTAATATATCGATCTTACCAGGAGAGACGTGCTTAGGTGATTGACCGCCGGGGAGCATGCGGAGGGTCTACACTGCCTGGAAACTAAACGGCAGCTCTTTGCGCAACACTGTCAACAGTCGCTGCGGTGCGGCCTTCGTTCCGACTCTCGAGTCCCCGCGCACCGTGACGGGAAACGGCGAGACGAAGAAGAGGCATTGACGCGACGTGGGCGACGTTGTTTGCCCTCCGAGTTCTCTGCTCTGGCCAGGGTTGTTCGTAATGGCATCACGGAGTCGGTGGGCTGCGTAGCTGCAAGCAGCCTCTGCAGTCGCTGCTCCCCCTTCGTCGCCCGCCCGCTTCTTCTGCTGGCCGCCGGCTCGTCAACACCGGGGAATAAACTGTGACTCGTTGCCAGGGGCAGTGGTTGCGACAATGAGCAGCCCTTCACTTCCATCGCCTACATCGCCCAACCCATCTTTCCCCGCCGAGCCACCGTGGTCCGTCGGCATCCGGTGGCTGATTTCATTCCGTTTGCGCGGCGTCGTGCTATCTCGTTCCCCCGGTATACGTCAGGCCTCTCTGGCGCCTCGCACTCTCGCTGCCTTCTTCCACTTGTTTTACGATTTTGTTTCGGGATTTTACTGCTTTATTCTATGGTGTTCGTTTTCCCGAGGTGGTCCTGAAACCGACGGGTGTTTTTCTAGAACAACTGACGTTGAGTATTGTTTCTTCGGATTGAAGAGCTGGGGTTGATTATCCAGGCACTGAACTTTTGCCTCTCCTCTTGCTCTTCCTCCTTATCTTTCGCTCTCCCGTTTTCTCTGTATCCGTCTCGTGTCTTCCAGCTTCCTTTTCGGCACACTTACACCAGACAGCAAACGTTTACGGGACTTGAACTTCACTGTTAATGAGAAGTGAAATGACACTTCTAATCTAGCGGGTTAATGTATGTGTGGCAAAGACTGCTACATGCAAGAACGTTTGGTTGGAAGCTGTGTTCCCATACGAAGCGGCAACATGGGTTTTGCTACAGTTTATATCTTCGCAAACGTTTCCTTTGGCTGTTACACGGTTATTTGTTTTATTGCCAGCGAGTGGTAATTACAACATATGTCTTCCGACAGCTTATTGGTACACCACGAAGCGTTCTCAAGTACCTGAGCGTTGTGCCTGTGTCTCACGAAGTAATCTTGAAAAAAATCTTACCTACGCTCACTCTACACCAGTGTCGCTATGTTCTTTACAAGCGGTGAAAACTAGCCCTAGTATTCTGCTTCATGAAGCTGAACACCACTGATCAGACCTCTCTCTCTCTCTCTCTCTTCTCTCTCTCTCTCTCTCTCTCTCTCTCTCTCTCTCTCTCTCTCTCTCTCCTAGTATGTACTATGTAGTGAAAGTTGTCATTGTGCTGAAAGCTTCTGTAAATAGAACCGTTGACATGAACTTCGGCGTTGCAAGTATGCCGTGTTTTTACCTGGGACCCGAAATGCAGAAAGCGTCATATTGTAGTGACTCTTCGGGGCGCATCTGAAGGCCGGAAAGACGAAGAGGTGTTGGAGCAACTCCGCACACGCAAGCGATGCGAAGTGAACACGGATGATTTAGGGAGCACTCTCAGGGTATTTATTTAGCACAACTTGTATTGACACAATACACTGAATATCGAATCAAAAACATGCAAAACGACAGCATACCCCTCGGTTTGTGTGACTGGTCTCCGGTGGTGAGATGCGTTGTTTACCCCGATTCCGCTCACCCCAAAAAGAGCGCTAGTCGCTGCTTAAACTGAGTTCTGCGGCATGCTCGGGTAAGCCGACTGCGGGGAGAAACGCAGTCTTCCGTCAACTGGCCATGGGCCTATACGGACAAATAAGGCGAGCCGAAGATTACCGATCCCAACACGAGTTTACATGGTCGCGAGAATCCTCATTCGCAACAAAAGCGGAGCAGTTTCTGAGAACAGCACATTCTCGAAGATGGCCTCTACGCGCAAACACGACCTCAAATTTCGGTCTCTGGTCGTCCCGAAGGCCCCTCTGCGGTGGCCCGGCGGTTCTGGGGCGCGGGACGCACAGGGACCGACCAGATCCAGCTTCCCCTCCGCTCACTCGCATTCTTCTTAGGGTGTTCCTCTCCGAAAACAGTTGTAAAATAACGTCTCTAACGACATTTGACAAAGAGAAATCTCCAGCAGTAGTTGAGAAACGAGAAAAGAGCCTTCTGCGGAATGTTGCCTTTGCGACAATATTCATCCCTATACTTGTAAGGAACGTCCACTTACCTAATGTACGGGAAGCGGGCACTTTGTGCGACCACTTTCATCTAACAGAACACAGATTCCGGAAAGCTTTGATTCCTTGCTTTCAGTCAGAACATTGGATCTTAGCGAGCTTCAGCTTCTCCGTCAGTAGGAAGTTACACCGAACACTGAAAGGCTGACCGACGGTGCCACGACTTCTCCCCCTAAACGTTGAGTGAAAAGCAACTCATGGCACCCAAAGTGCTTGCACCTCTCTTCCTTTTGCTTCTTTTTTATCTACATGACCCCGGATCGCGGCGAGAAAATAACAAAGTTTCAATGTACAGCTCGACGGAGAGATTTCTTAGGACACGTTGGCCCGCGCATTAGAGCAGTCAAAACACTGCGTGCTCTCGAAGCTGGCGGCCGGGCGTTTCCGACTGAAGTGGTGCTCTCCAATCGTGCCATTCGAGACCCCTTAGCGGTGCCGAAAAGAGGAACGCTTCTTAGGGAAGCCTAGTCTTATCCGTACTTTGCTGGCGAGGACGTCCTGCCTGAGCCTTTTTTTTTTTTTTTTTTGTGAGCGGCCGCTTCACCCGCCAATCTTACGGGATGAAGGCATCTTCCTTTTAGCGGCCAGCGAGGAACCGGGCATGGGAGCCGGCCTCTGGAGGGCTTTGCATGGCCGGAGCTCAGGACTTCGTGGCCTGCCAGATGCGGTTCTCGCGATAACACACTTGCGTGTCTTGCATTTTTTTGTCGTTTTCCGCCATAGCAGGCCCTGCATCGTTTAGTGAATGAAAGCAAAAGAGCGGGTATCGAGACGCCTCTTTCTTTCTTTCTTTCTTTCTTTCTTTCTTTCTTTCTTTCTTTCTTTCCTTCTTCCTTTCTTCCTTTCTTTCTTTCTTTTTCTTTCTTTCTTTCTTTCTTTCTTGCTCGTGCTATGCATTTAGGTAAGCTCCCTCGCGGGCAGCAGGCTCGCTCTGTTTACTGACGAACAAACTTTGTTGTGACTTAGCTCGAAGGCGTCGCCCTTGAAGGATGTCCACCTGATCCATGAAACTATAAGCCGGTCTTCTCTTCGATCATGCGCTTCTTTCGTTAGCCATGCTCCGGAAGCGTGTTTCTTTCGTTCACAAGGCTTCGTCCTCCAGCGATACACGCGCGCATCCTTTTCCACAAAAGCCAAGAAAGGAAACGCTGTCGGATCCCCTTGGCGCTGCGGGTTTACTCGGCTGCCGAGGGGATTCGGCTTGTTTTAGCCTCCGGGGTGGCTCTAAGGCACGGCTGCTTTCTCTCAGTGCGCTCATCTCTGTCTTTGACAAGGCTGACTATGAAAAAAAAAAAAACGTTGCACTTAGTGGAGAACCTGTTGGAATATTACAGGTATTAAGAGGAGTGTAGGTTCCAGTCGAATGTTGTGGAGCTTAAAGATAGGGATGCACGTGACGTCATGGACGCAGTTTTGTAACGTACTGATTGACCAACATGGTGACATTTATAACGTAAAGGCGGCTTAATGGTATTCACTTAGTATGCTTCTGTGTGGTAACGATACGGTCACACTGCTATTGGCCTCTCTGCGTAAACACACAACAAGACTCTTGGAAACGATCCTACGATAACATTAACGCAACATCACAAATCTTGCGCCCTATTGTGCAGCGCAAAAATATGGCGGCTTCAGTGGCGTCAGTGCAAGGTGTCTATATTTCTTGCTGCAACTGGCCCTGCGAACAACTTGATGATGTCACGAGATCGTGGCGTTAATTAACGTAGCCACTTGAATGCGAAACCCTTTATTTGGGCGAATCTGTGCCCGGGAAAAGAAAAGTCAGACTACAGCAGCACAGTCTGCTAAAACTTTAGCTATATTGTGCGCAGCGGCCACTTTTTTGTCTATCAGCGTCACATTACGGAACAAAGTTACAAAAATTGCGTCGTCGACATACACTTGTCCTCACCTTTTCCGATGCTGGATATAGTCGTATGACAAAGATACACAGAAAAAACTGCCACTCATTCACGATTGCTATAATGATTTGGCCGACTGTACATTATGATTTGACCGACTGTATGATAGCGGCGAAATGGGGCCTCGGCGTCGTCGGCCGTCATTAAACTGATCTACGGTGAGACGCGTCGGTGAGCATTCGAGTATTATCACTGGTGCTCGCGTAAGCTGTTGGATAAACTCGACTACCTTGATTGAACGATCGATCATTGAACGATCGATTCAACAATCGTGAAGTATGAAAGCTGCGTCATTGTGCAGATTCTGTGTATAATAGTGTTCTTCACATTTTATGTCGCTGTGTTGTGGCATATTTTGTACGTTCGTTGTTCTTCATGAGGAGCGAGAAGTGCGTTGTGCGTAGCCTCAGTCTCACAGTCAATTATCAACTGATAACGCGTTTTATCGTGTCGTTTCCGCAAGGGCTGTATGAGCTTTCGTGTGTCTCCAAAGGCGCTGCTGCCAATGGCGCTTGGTTATGTGCAATTTTCTGCCGGGTGCTGGTCTGTACTCGGCTGCATAAATTGTAGACTAGGCCGCTGGTCTACATTCTATGCAGCTTTGAGCGTTCCTACTCCGCCGCGGTGGTCTAGTGGCTAACGTACTCGGCTGCTGAAGCGCAGGTCGCGGGTTCGAATCCCGGCTGGGGTGGCTGCATTTCCGATCGAGGCGGAAATGTTGTAGGCCCGTGTGCTCAGATTTGGGTGCACGTTAAAGAACCCCAGGTGGTCGAAATCTCCGGAGCCCTCCACTACGGCGTCTCTCATAGCCATATAGTGGTTTTGGGATGTTAAACCCAACATATCAACCATATCAATCATTTGAGCGTTCCTTATATAAGGGGCCACAACTTGTTACCGTGTTTTCTGTACCATCCATATTTACAGCAAAGGCCGTCTATCGTGTGACAGGGTGACATAAAGGCCTCCAGTTCAGGCGCTGATCTAAGTGAAACCATGGCGACACTTAGTGCCGGAAGTTTTGTTCTATTTATGTCTGCGTCAAAGAAGTTCCAGTTTAACCGACGTTTTCTGTCGTCAAGGTTGAATTCATAGCGATATAAGTTAGTAAGGGCTGTTTCCCATTAACTGCTCGTCGTTGATCGGCTGCCCTTATTGCTGCGAAAAGTTGGGTCGTGGTACTTTAATGATGCTGTTACAGTGGCCCAGTTGGTGCAATGCTATGGCTAAGCGTGCTGATTCTGGATTAACCACGAGATCATGCAGAGAAGGTGCTGTGTGGATACACTTTCGTTTCAATGCCAATGTGACGTTCTACTTATTTGCATATTTCAGAGGACGATCGATTCGAGGCGAGAAGTTACGACACAAATATGATGAGAAACAAAACGTTTGGGAGTTAGCGCATTGCCTTGCGTTTGCTTTCTGAAGTAAATGTGTCCCTTGGTATGGCATATGGGAGCGTGTGTTTTCAAGATGGGATTATTGCCAATGTCGCATGATAGTAAAAAAAGAAAAGAGAAAAAACAGCCATGATTGGAGCTAAAAAGTGTGATCTGGGGTAATTGACGGTAAGCAACCGGCTCTGCAACCCACTTATCGCTTTGTGTGTGTGTGTGTGTGTGTGTGTGTGTGTGTGTGTGTGTGTGTGTGTGTGTGTGTGTGTGTGTGTGTGTGTGTGTGTGTGTGTGTGTGTGTGTGTGTGTGTGTGTGTGTGTGTGTGTGTGTGTGTGTGTGTGTGTGTGTGTGTGTGTGTGTGTGTGTGTGTGTGTGTGTGTGTGTTCCATATGTGGCACTGTTCTAATTTTTTTACTCTATTTAACAAAGTCATACCGGTTGAAATTCTTGACCACCGTAACGACGACTTGGAAAACTGCCTTCGCAGGAACAACCTGATCATTTACGGATTGACAGAAACGGAGAAAGAGACTCCGGATCAGCTACTGGAAACTGTGCACGAACTCATAAATGTCAAACTAGGCGTCAAGTGTGAAAACATTGAGCGGTGACACAGGCTAAGAACGAAAAGAAAGAATAGTAGTCCACGACCTGTTATTATTAAGCTCATTGATTTTCGTACCAAGACACAAATTTTAGGCAACGCAAGAAAACCTAAAGGTTAAAAAAATATACATAAATGAAGACTTCTCGGCACGTGTTCGACAAATACACAAGTCTTTGTGGCAGCACTCGGTTGACATCCGAAAAAATGCAGATAAAGTTCGACTTCGCCACGATGCTCTTATCGTGGACAGCGTCCGTTAGAGCTGGGACGAAGCCAGCGGCACCCTTGTCAAACATTCTCAACACGCGCCCGAGCGGCCGCCCGCGCATGCGCCTTTACATTCACGTCAACCACGACTTCCAGAATGACTGCGTATTGATCGAAATTTGGTCATTTTGAATATTAATGCACGTAGCTTATAGCAAACAAGATTGATAGCTTCAATTGGCTCATTGAATGTCACCAGCCCTCAATTATTTGCGTCACCGAAAGCTGGTTAAATGATTCGGTTTTAGATGTTGAAATCTTGCCCCCGGGTTATTTAATTTTACGCAAAGACAGACTATGTGGTCGTGGAGGGGGTGTAGCGCTTTTTATCAAAAATCACATTGACTTTTCTTTGCTTCCTGATCTGCCAAACACAGAATCTATATCTGGTGCAAGTTAAAAATTTCTGGCCAGGCTATTGCTGTAGGAGCTATTTATCGCCCTCCAAACGAAACTTCTGACGTTTTTTTCTGATATTACCAACTATATATTAGATCGCAAGCTTCACCTAGGCAAATTAATTTTGACTGGCGATTTCAATGCCCCGTGCATTGACTGGAACAATTTTGCATTCTACGGTCGTGACAAAAAGCTTTGTGACTCGCTCGTAAATATGGCACTGTCATTTGACCTCACTCAAATTGTCACTTCCCCTACCCGTGAAAATTCAATACTTGACCTTGTCTTCATAAGCGACGAATTTTGCAAAAAGGGATGCCACAGTGAGGTTGTCACAGGTTTGTCTGATCACAATGCTGTAGTTGCGTACCTGAACATATAGTGTGCCCGCCAAAACGACCTGAATTTAAGCATGTGCTTGATTTTAGTCGTGCCTATGACAACTCTATTATCGATACGCTGGCATTTAGTTTTGAAGATTTTTTTCCTAGCAGTGAACACAGTGATGTAAATGTACTCCTTGGTCATTTTCATGGTATAGTGCAGGAGTGCATATCAAAGTTTGTGCCTCAAAAGTGCATTAAACGCAATCCAATACATCAGTGGTACACACGGGAAATCATTCAACTAACTCGCCGCATAAAGCGACTTCGCAAAGGTCGTCCTCTTTTGTCAGCTGCGCGATCACCACTGCTTAATTCTTTGAAGTGTACTTTGAAGGCGAATATGCAGGAAGCGAAAAATTTCTATTTCAACAATACATTGTCACGGTTTATCGTAGAAAACCCGACCAAATTCCGGAAGTCTATTAACCCGAAGTCATCTGTTCAGTCTTGCTTCCTTATAAATGACCAATCATGCTCCGATTCTAACACTATTGCAGAAAGCTTCAACAACTATTTCAAGTCTGTTTTCTCTCGTGATGATGGCACTATCCCAGATTATGCTTGCAACTTTGTTTAGTCTACAATTCCAGACATCACAATCTCTTGTTCAGGTGTTCACAATTTGATACTAAAATTAGATGTGACTAAAAGTTCCGGTCCTGATGACATTCCTAATACGTTCTTGAGGCGGTACTCCGAATGATGCGCTCGTTACTTGACTGTCATTTTTAATAAATCGTTTGCGTTGGCCACTGTTCCCATACTTTGGAAGACAGCTAATGTTGTCCCGTTATTTAAATCTGGCAATAAGCAGCTCATTCCAAATTATAGGCCAATTTCTCTAATTTCAACAAGCTGTAAACTACTGGATCATATCATTCATAAACATATTGTTGAGTATTTGGACGCAAACAACCTACTGTCCCGGTGTCAGCATGGCTTCTGAGCTGGATTTTCTACAACAACGCAGCTCCTAGAATTCACCCATGACATTGCCACATCACTTAACAAAAGGGGTCAGACAGACGCAATTTTCATAGACTACTCGAAAGCTTTCGACATCTAATGCCATAAAAAACTTCTTCTAAAACTTAGTTCCTTTCTTGAAGATTCTAAATTACTCGGTTGGATTGCGGATTACTTGCGTTCTTGATCTCAGTTCGTTACTTTCAATCAGGTGCAGTCATACCCTGTTGAAATCACATCCGGTGTGCCGCATGGCTCTGTGCTAGGGCCTCTCTTGTTTATTATATTTATTAATGATGTTGTTAATGTCATCTCTTGAACCCCTGTAAACATACGTCTGTATGCCGATGATTGTGTACTGTATAACTGCATTACTACCTTTCAAGACCAGTCAGTCCTCAACAACGTATTCTCGTTATTCTGCGATTGGAGCTCAACGTGGCAAATGCCCATAAATTACAAGAAAACTGTAGCTATGACTTTCTCAAATAAAAAACAGCCTCTCAGTTCCAGTTATAACTACTATGGGTCCACCCTATGTAGCACATGTGAGTGAATTCAAATACCTAGGCATCACCTTTACACATGACCTTAAATGGGGCAAACATGTTGATCAGATAACTTGTCAAGCTCTAAGGAAACTTGGTTACTTAAAGCGAAGATTGAAAAACTCGACAAAAGATTGTAAGTTAACTGCCTACAAAACACTAGTGAGACCGATGCTCGCGTACGCCTCTGTGGTTTGGTCGCCTCATCTTGAGCAAAATAAAAATAGGTTAGAATCTGTGCAGAATAAGGCTACACGGTTCGTTTTTAACCGTTATGATCGGGACTTCTCCCCGTCTTCACATGCTCATTTGTTGTCACTTCATTCACTGGAACACCGCCGTACACGTGAGAGTATTATCTTGTTGCACAAGATTGTACACAACATGACCCGCGTTCACGCGCCCTTATCTTTCGCTGATATACCAGCGCGCACAACACGTAGTACAGACGCTTTGAACCTTGTACCCTTCAGGTCTCGTTTGGAATGTTTCAAATTCTCTTTTTTTCCGCGTGTGGTGGAAGTTTGGAACAAGCTTGATGGTGCATTGCGTAGACTGAACACTGTATAGTTCGGGAAAAATTTTATGTGTTAGTCACATAAATTTGTGTGCACTATTGTTTGTTTTTTGTTCTTTCGTTGATTTTTCTGTACCCGCTCCTGCAATGTCCCAGGCATGGGACAGCAGTACTTGTAAATAAAATAACTTGAACAGTTTACCTCCTCCCATTCCGTCATGAAAAGTGTGCGACGCCGGCAACGATAGCAGTTATATGACTGCACGGGGCGGACCAAACTTCGCCTGAGCAGTCCACGTGCGGGCCACCTTCACTATGCAACTTACTTGAATAATGGCGCGCCGTGAATGCAACGCCGCGGACACAGAGACGGCTTCGCATCGAATAGCGTTGCATGACTTTGCGTGCAAACAGGAAAATCCCGTAAGCACATTGCGTGAACCGCCTGCCTGGTGCACTTGTCAAAGATTTGCTCTTGGATGATTACTAAGAGGAAAGGGGGGGGGGGGGGGGCAGATTTTCGCCGGGTATTTACTTTGAACTGCAGCAACCCTGCAGCTGACCTTTTCGCGCTACTTGATCTGAATGTAGCGTGCGCGCGCCAGTGTCGGCGTGACCGTGTGCATGCTGTCACGGTGAACCGCGGGGTTGGTTGATTGATGGAACATGCCCAACGAGCGAAAAAAAAAAAAAAGCGCGTCCTGCGCTTCCCACCGTGACGTTAATGGTGAACATTTAGGCGTAAAGTTCGTTGCTAACCCGATGCTGTGGCTGGCAACTGGCCCATTTATTTCGTCTCTTTTCCCCCCTTCTTTTCAACCATCTATATAGGAAGCGTGCAGTGAATTAGGGCTCTTCGTTCTCGCTCTTTCGCTTTAGTACTATGGCATAGGCCTATAGTTTAAGACGCTTAAACGTTGCATGCATCGTTGGTGGGGGCTAGAAATGCTCCGTGATGTACTTGTATTCGGGAAGTGGAAAATCGCTGACGATGATGACGATGGCAAGTTTTCAGCGGCTTGCTGCTACGTTCCATAATAGTTGTTGGGGTTTCGAGTCCCGAAACCGACGACACGATTATGAGAGGCTGCAGTAGGGGTCAGCTTCGGAAATTTTGACCACTCGGAGTTCCTGAACGGACACCTACGTCTAAGCACTCAGGCCTGGACCATTTCGCCCTCACCGAAATGCGGTCGCTGCAGCCGGGATTCGATCCCGTGACCTAACCTTCTGGTCAGTAGTCGAGCACGACAACCACAAGACCGCCGTGGCGGGTGGCGCTCCTAAACAAAGCTGCACCTTTTGGGGCGCTGCATCATTTCACAAATTTTTATTGTCATGCCGTCTGCGTGCCTTTTCATTATTTAACGACACGGATGCGGTACTTTCAAGCCACGAACGACTTGCTGGCTATCATCGTGACGTAATATTATCGATAGGAAAATTTCTGCCGGCAGTTTTTCGCGAATGGAAACTCAAGCAAGCAATATGAATATCCTCGTGTAGCTAAGAAATGAAAATATCTGAAGAAAGCAACTGTTTGTTGTTGTTATTGTCGTCTTCGTCGTCTTCATCGTCGTCGTCGTTGTTGTTGTTGTCGTCGTTGTTGTTGTTGTCGTCGTTGTTGTCGTCGTCGTCGTTGTTGTTGTTGTTGTTGTTGCTGTTGCTGTTGTTTAGAGTGTAAACTCGTCCGTCAGCAGCTGCCATCTAGCCGGCATATACGATTAAGGCTGCTACGTAGTAACATACGATTGGTAAGTCTCGTGGGTTTCTTCTCGTGTCCCGTGTTTTCAAAAGCCCCGCCGCGGTGGTCTAGTGGCTAAGGTACTCCGCAGCTGACCCGCAGGTTGCGGGATCGAATCCCGGCTGCGGCGGCTGCATTTCCGATGGAGGCGGAAATGTTGTAGGCCCGTGTGCTCAGATTTGGGTGCACGTTAAAGAACCCCAGGTGGTCGAAATTTCCGGAGTCCTCCACTACGGCGTCTCTCACAATCATATGGTGGTTTTGGGACGTTAAACCCCACATATCAATCAATCAATCAATCAATACTGTGTGTTTGATTCGATTTTCATTGTATTTTTTTAATAAATGCCTATTTATAGAAACTAGCTGCAAGCTAATAAGTATGCATATCTGCAGGAAAAAATGTATTACTTTGTTTTCTGTATTATATGATTGTTTTTTTTTGTTTTTTTTATGTTGTTACCTCAGAGCTGACCTGTACACTTTTTTATGTTGCACATTGTATTGGACCGTCCACTAGCCACTTTAGGCTATCGGTCCAAATAATCCTGTAATTGTATATATCTATTCATGAAAATAAAGTTTCATTGATTGATTTATGATTGATTGAATGTTTTCGAAAGCTCTGTGGATCTAATATTTCGCAGGAGCGCATTCCAGGCGATTTTAAGCTGGCCATATTGTTAGTGATGTGGCTGTGAACTTCACAAGTTCCTGCCCATAGGAGTGTTTCGTGAACACCGCTCATTTTTATCACTCCTCGTCATGTCCCGCTTAAACGCTATATACAGTCAGGAACCCGGACATTTTAACGCGATAGCGTTAAAGAGCTCGTGTCGCAGAAAACCCGCCGCTGGCGTTGGCCCCGTTGGTTGTGAGCGAAAAATCGGCTGTGCGTCTGTGACCGAAAAATCAAGTTACCGAGATAGCCGCGGGAGGCCGCTACTTGTCCTCGCGATCGCGCGCGACCTCGCTCAGAAAGCCGCGCGTTCAGGGAAAGCAAAGTGCTCAAGGTCACGAGGCGCGGTAGTTTCTTTGCCCTGCCGCCCCTCTCTGCATAGCTTCCAGCCCTTTCGTCGGGGCGAGAGAAGAGATAATGCAATTGCAGCATGCGACAAACCTTTGTAACTCCACTCGCACTGGAAGGATTCTTAAAATTTTTGCGGCGCTGAATTCGTGAGGCAATAAGCTCTTCTAGCGAATTCATTCCATGGTTACTTGAAACAGTGTTTCAGGGCCCCTTTAACGCATTTTGGTCGACAGGTGTCACGACGAAAACGAGCCCATTTGGCGATAATAGCGCGCGCTGGGCCAATCTACTGTGTGCGTGTTTGTGTCGTGCGTGTGTGTGTATGTAACAAAACATGTTAATAAGTATGCCCTTAGCGGTTGAAGGGTGCACCAGGGGCAGAATTTCGCTATGGCGTTCAACTCTTAAAGGCGGAGCTTAAGGGGTCCCCCAATTTTTTCGTGCAGTTTTTTTGGATATGGTCAGCATTTAACCAGAATGAGATGGAGAGGGTAGCGGAGTTTGTAGTTGGCAGGTCGCTCCATGTTTTTAGTGTGACACATTGGTTAGTGCTGTTTAGTACTGTGCCACATTGCCAGTCATCTAACTTACGCCACCATCGTTTATCGCCGCTGTATTCCGCTGATGGCACTCGCTGCTCTTTTGTAGTCACATTCGGGATGCTTGAAAGCCTATGCAGCGCCCAGATTTTCGAGCCGGCCAGCACTCGCAAGTTTGGCGCCGACGCAAGTAACCGGCCAAAAGGGGTCCTTATGTGTGGCGTATACACGGTCATCTGGGCTGAAGAGGGACAAAAATGAAATCTGTGCACTGGCTTGAGAAAGACGAGAGAAGAATGAAAAGAGCGGCGGAAGCGAGGAGAACGTGTCTTTTGCGTTCTTTTTATCTGTGTTTATCTGTGTACCGTACATTAAGCCCGTGCGTGGAACGCTTACTCGGGAACGACGGCCGGAAAAAGCGCGCTAGACTACAGTGAAAGTCGTGCGCAGCGCTGTGCGGCACGGCGTGGCGCGTGGCTTTTTGGCTTCGGGCCAGCGATAAACAAAAAAAGAAGAGAAAGTTTTCTCATTCGGTGAGGTCACGAGCCGTATCGAGCCGAAAGCGGGGCGGACGCATTTCGTGGCGCTTTGTTCGTATACCGCCCGATTTGGCGGGGGCCAGCGTGGATGCAGCTTGGACGTTTGTTTGTCGCGGCTGCCACAGTGGCCGGCCGTGAACAATAGCCAGGATTCTTTCGTGGCTTTTCTACTTCGGCGTGATTGTCCCTTTTTTTTTTTTCTTATAACGCGCGCTGGTTGGATCACAGGCCGACCATTCAGGCCTTCTCTCCTCCGCCGTCTTCTGTCTCTTTCTTTCTTAAGTTTATTACAGTCTTCTGTCTTTTTTCCTTTCTCTCTTTCTTTCTTGGCTTAACCTCGCTTGTTCTGGTTCACTCTCCCGAACGGGCCTCGCGTCTGAATGTGCTTTCAAGGCCAAAAAACTGGCTGAAGGCTAGCTTTTGCGTGATTTTTTTTTTCATCTCTGTTGCGAACTGCGGACAGCCCATTTCGCGATTGTCGGAGATGGTAATGCGAATCTTCAACGTATTGCCGGCAACTGGTCTCGCGCCGGGCTCGTTGAGTGTCGTTGAAACAGTGTTGTCGTCTCAAGACTTCCGCTAGGCCCGTGAGATGCCTTTTTTGCAGCCTCCGACTTTAGAAAATGAATACAAAGAAAACAAAATGGCAGCATATCCAAGGAGTGAATGATGGGGAGTGGGCCGAAGCATTCGTCCGTTCATTCGTTCTTGCTTCCGTCCGTTCCTGCGTACGTCTGTGTAACCGTCCATGCGTCCATCCACCCGTCCGTGCGTGCGTCTGTTCGTGCGTCCGTCCCTGCGTTCGTCCATGCATCCGCGCCTGCGTCCGTTCATGCGTCCATCCATGCATCTGTCTGTGTGCCCGTTCGTCCGTCTATTCAGCACTCCAAGTACCACCATCTCGCATCTTTTTATCATATATTCTCCATATAGAAGCACAGCCATCCAGCGGCCATTTCAAGGACTAAACGGGAGGTGGCACATGCACACTTTCTTACGGCTTGCGCTTCGGGTTTACTTCCCACCTTTAACCACCTCGAGTTCATGGTATATACTAGTTCACTGTATTCATGGCTATGCGGCCCAACGCTCGCTAAACCTTTCTAAAACCAAGGAGGTTACACCCAGCGAGTATAACGTAGCAACACTTTCTTGTCAGATCGTGCTCAATGTGCGTGCCAATAGCTGCTAATCGGGATCGCAGCGTGCGCGTTACCTGAAGGCCGAATGCTCCTGTCTCTCAATCCCCCTTAGCAGCGATTAACATGTGCATTGAGCACTATCTTTTATTTTTCAACAACGCACAGAAGAAATCTTTCACCGGAACCACCTTGGGGGTCAAAATTTGTAAGGACCGCTATTTCGGGTATGTGCCACTGGTGGTTACGTACTACGAGGGACGCACAAGCCACGCCATGAGGAGCTTCGCCAATAAAAATATATGCACCGTAATGTATGTCCTCCGTATTTCGCGACAGTAATTTTCTGCGTTCGCGATGCACACAGCCGTGGACACGAAAATAAAAAGGGTGCCACTCTACAGAAGGCTCAGCGTCTGACACTGTTCTATGTTGAAATAAATACGCAGGAGTAGCTATGTGTTCGTCTATTCCTCGCTTCGTGTCGTTTTAGGGGCGAAGCTCTGTATAGCGGCACCCGTTCGTCCCCCCTAGTATTTAACAAGTATAACATTTTGACCTCCAAAATGGTGCCGGTGAGAGACTTCTTCTGTGCGTTGTTGAATAAAAAAAATAGTGCTCAATGTACATGTCAATGTCTGCTAATGGGGAATGAGAGACAGGAGCATTCGGCTTTTAGTTAACGCGCAGGCTGCGATCACCATTAGCAGCCATAGGCATGTACATTGAGCACTATCTGACAAGAAAGGGTTGCTACGTTATACTCGCTGGGTGTAACCTCCTTAGCTTAAGAAAGGTTTAGCGAGCGTTGAGCCGCAGTGCCATGAATACAATGAACTTGTATATACCATGAATGAACTCGAGGTGGTTGAAAATGGGAAGTAGATACGAAGCGCAAGCCGTAAGAAAGTAAAAGCCGAATTCTCCGCCTCTCATTTCCCATTAGCAGCCATTGGCATGTACGTACATTGAGCACTATCTGACAGGAAAAGGTTGCTATGTTATACTCACTGGGCGTTACAACCTTGGTTTTAGAAAGGTTTAGCGAGCGCTGGGCCGTACAGCCATGAATACAGTGAACTAGTATATACCATGAACTCGAGGTGGTTAAAGGTGGGAAGTGGACCCGAAGCGCAAGCCGTAAGAAAGTGTGCGTGTGCCACCTCTCGTTTAGTCCTTGGAATGTCCGCTGGATGGCGGTGCTTCTATATGGGGAATATATGATGAAAAGATGCGAGATGGTGGTACTTGGAGTGCTGAATAGATGGACGAACGGACACACAGACAGATGCACGGATGGACGCATGAATGGACGAAGGGGCGGATGCATGGACGAACGCAGGGACGGACGCACGAACAGACGCACGCACGGACGGGCTGATGGACGCATGGACGGTCACACTCACGGACGCATGGACGGACGGAAGCAAGAACGAATGGACGGACGAATTTTTCGCCCCACTCTCCATCATTCACTCCGTGGATATGCTGCCATTTTTTTTTTTTGCACCGTTTCTCTTTCTCTTAAAGAATTCGGCCTCGGTGGAACAATCGGCTGCTGACCCAGGCTCGGTTCTGGCTGCGGCGGTCGCATTTCGATGAGGACGAATTGTTAGAGGCCCGTGTGTACTTTGCGATGTCAGTTCACTTTGAAGAACACCAGATGGTCGACGTTTCTGGAACCTGTCCACTATACGGCGTCTCTCGTAATCTTATTTTGCCTGCGAGCCTGGTGGCACACGTGTCACCGCCCCATTATACAAGGGACGCCCATATCATCCATCCATCCATCTTGGAGGTGGAAATGTTGTAGGCCCGTGTGCTCAGATTTGGGTGCACGTTTAAAGAACCCCAGGTGGTCGAAATTTCCGGAACCCTCCACTACGGCGTCTCTCATAATCATATGGTAGTTTTGTGACGTTAGACCCCACATATCAATCAATCAATCATCCATTCATCTTGGTTTTGGCACGCAGAACTCTGGGATATATATTAGTGTATTTTCGAGACTTCCCTACTCGACCATACGCACTCCGTTTAGGCGTTCATTGTTCGTCCTTCATTTTAGTGGCAACGTGCTGTGAATCTGCTTGGTTATTCACTAGTGTTAGTGACGCTTCTGATCGGCTAATTTTTTTTACCAAGTTAGCGATAACCGTTGCAAGCTGGCGCTGAGTTTTCTGTATGCGCCTCGCTTAATTTTCGCTAAGGCGTATAAGGAATATTATAATACACTTGTTGAAAGGATATTCGAGCAAATATGATTGCGTATTGCATTTTGTGGCGCGACAACCTTTTAAGCCATAACTAGTAGTCATAACTTTGGTAACTTTAGTAACTTTAGTAATTTAATAACTTTAGTCATAACTTTAGTCATAACTATTAGTCATTTAAGCTATAACTATTAGTTAGTCAGTGGCAATGTCGGTACATCCGCAACCCGAAGGAAGCTTCTCTGCGTTTTTTCGTGGAAGTGCCTCTATTGTTTTCTATGGTTATGATTACTTATAGTGCCGACGAATTTGGTGAAACTTATTTATTCCTGTAAAAATATTTAAAAATGGTTTGTAGAGTACTCAGTAACTACACTACTATTTAACGGAGAAACTCTTATTCACATTCTAGTGGATAGCCGACGTTATTATGCTTCCCAGTAACGATGAAACAAAGTGGTAGCTCAGCCGTATTTAGCAGACATTCTCCAACGCTATAGTATTCGCTGAGTAAGCACAACTCAGCTTTAACTAGTACTGGTAAGTTTGCATGTCAGTATGGCCGTTGATTTGATCGAATGCCTGACGTGCTCCGCTACATAATGAATACATAAAGAGACTGGCTATAGGTTAACATTCGCTTCAGTAACAGCAATAAACAACGTAAAGTGCATGGGTAACGTACTGATCTATTTCTTTATTTACCTTTCGTTCTGACGTGGAAGGAGTCGTCTATGGCTATAAAATCAGCTTATTTGAGTGCACCGTATACTACATTGACTTATTTCGCACAGGAACGCGCTTGGACCCTGCCTGTGACACTTTCATGGGCGGCATAGCACTATCACGCATGTTCCGGAGAGTTCAATTAATCGAATTATAGAGTTACACGTGCCGAAAGATCAATGTCACTATGACGCACGGGGGGAATCCAGAACAATTTCTACAGCCTAGGGGTTTAGACGCAAGTCAGTGAAAAAAAAGAAAAAGAAAAAAACGGGCACTGTTTTGTTGTCGCAACTCTATTCGAAAATAGACGGGATTAGAGTTAAAGTTTCGTTGCTCAGCTGAACTGTTTCTCTGTGTGAATCTTTCTTTTTTTTTAAGGGCTGCTTGTTTTCTTTATTTCTGTTCCTACTGTTTACTGCGTTCGTGCCGTTTCACCCTTTTTGAAGAGCAGGGGGGTCAACTCAAGAACATATGTGATTAGTCGTGCTTCAACTTTTTTTAATTTTTTGTCTCATTCTCCTTTATCCTCTGCGCTGCGGCCGCGTTCGTTCCTTTGTGCTTTAAGGCTTCGCTTTTGTTGTATTGCGAAGCCTTCGTCGCTCTGCTTGAGATGTGTCTTAGTATATAGTTACCCAAATGATGCCGTAGGGACTCTATCAAGGGAAGCGTAGAGACGGGAAAGTGTCATGGTTCTTCAGCTTTTTCTACAGGAAGAGAAAAAGATTTTTTTTTTGTCTACGCAGTTTCGAAAATGGAACTTTGTTAGGACGGAAAGACGTAGCAGTCGAATCCCTAACGAGCTTGAGGGCACTGTGCGCGTTAGTTTCTTTTCTTTCGCTGGGCTGCGTCGCTACTTGTCACAGCTCATTACTGTTTGATCGTCGTCGCTTGATAGCTGATCGTCGCGAAGCTTCTTTTAGAGCGGAGCTGATATGCTCAAAATTCGGCCGTGTGCCGTAGAATAAAAAAAAATAAACCGTTATTACGAACCGGCACGGCCTGCCTCTTTTGTTCACTGTCCTCTTCTGCTTTGCTCCGTGGTTGAATGACTCTCATGGGTGAAATAGTTAGCACAGAGAGAGAGAGAGAGAAAGGAAGATAATTCTTGGCTAAAAATTACTTGATGAGATCAAACATAGCCATGCACAATATTGATCTGCCTCGTATTTGTAAGTAGCGGTAGTCGCCGTCGACGTACAGAGGCGCTTGTAGTGACGTCGCTGCGTTCATAATCATCCCAGCCCCAAGCTCGCCACCGCCCTCTACGATCACGTGACAACTGGCTCAACAGCTGCAAAGCTGCTTCCTATATCCTGCGCGGGAAGCTTCTCGAGCTGCTATGGGCATTGTCGCCCGTTTCCAGTATACGTTTAAAATAGTGAGGGTACTCTATGAGTGGCACGATTTGTCCGTCGTGGGTTACTGACCTTTTTCATGGCACTTTCTTTCGGCGCCTCTCGGAGGAGCACCAAAGGTGGGCAGTGAAGATGTCCGTCGTCTTTTCAGTTACCGTATATTGGTTTAGGACGTGACTTCTTTGTGCACTGAGTGAAGTTTGTGAGCCTTGCTTAAGTAAGGCTCTATTGTTATTCAAGAATATTTGTGTCTCACCTGGTGGTGCAGTGTTTTCGCCTCCGGGCT